>MVGT01002007.1:128607-166356 GCA_002174775.1 Macleaya cordata
GTTGGTGTGGGTTGAGGAGAACTAGTGCTTATCGGAGGGGGTGGCGGTGGTGGCGGTGGAGGTGGAGACATAGTAGGAGGTTTTGGAGTTGATGTCGTAGAAAAAGGAAGAGGAGGTGGTGGTGGAGGTCGAGGACCACTATGATACACAATAAACGAAGGAGGTGGTGGTGGTAGTGGTGGGGGTGGTGGGGGTGTCCCTTTGCTTGAGGGAAGAGGTGGTGGATGAGGTGGAGATGGTGGAGGAGATGGTTGTGGTGGAAGAGCATCACCAATGCTAGTAGTGGGTGCTATGACTGGAGATGGATGCAAAGGTGGATGAAAAGGAGGAAGTGATAGATCATTACTTTGAAAAGGTGGAAGTAAATGCTCAATTACATTTGGCATTGGAGTGTGTGTTGAAACTATTGAAGGCTGGGGTATAGTACCACAGGGAGGTCCACTATCATTTAAGGCAATATCTTGAGCTATGGAGTCATCAAGGAAATTTTCAGTTGGAGTTGTAACATTAGTCTCATTGTGAATCTTTTCAAAATCCGCAAAATCCAAGATACCAGCAAGCTTAGAAACATCGGTTTCTTCTTCAGAATCTGTAGGTGATGTTTGTACACTCACCTGACTCTGCAACCTGGATAATTCTTTCACATCACTTAAAATTATTTTTTCAAGTTTGTCTTGTAAAGCATTTGCAGAAAGTTGTCTGAGTAACCATAAAGCAGCATCACCACCGGGATCAACCCATTCAACACCACTGAAAAGTTCTTGAACCCTAGAAAAAGCTTCAATGGGCAATCCTCCTTTCTCCTCACCATTTAAAGTTGCAGTTGGAGCTCTAGCAGGAGAGATAGTCTCAACCTCACCAAAGAGAACCTATAGTCATGTAAACCAAAAATTAGATGACACATCCAATACAAGTTTGACTGCTTTGTGTAAAGAATTCCACCTCAGCGTTATGAAATATTACCTCAGCTCGAAAACCTTTCGGAAATCGTTCTTTTGAATCCCAAAGAATATCCAAGTCCTCGCAATTTAGCATCAATATATTGGACCGAATAAAAGCGGTGTTGAACATAATACGGAACATCATAATCTCCCGATCCAAATCGATATCTAAGTGGAGACACTCCAAGACGACATCTCCTTGAACCAAACATTGGATATCAATTTTAATCACATCACAGTCAACCTACAATAGGAATCAATTTTTGCATGAGATCATAAGAAAGCCAAATTTGAGATGCACAAACAACAATTCAATCTACCTGTCCATAATGTCGAAGAGATTTCTTTGTCTTGGGCATGGAAAAGAGCATCTGGGTTGAAAGCCCACCTTTACTAAGCAGATTTCGACCGAAAATACGAATTATTGGCCTACATCCACTTTGAGAATCAAAACTTGGAATGGCTCTGAGAATAAGGCAATCCAAAGAAAGAGCCCTCTCTTTAGGTGGCCATTCCGGGGATATATTTCTCCTGGCTACGTAATAAAGGTAACGGAGCTGAGATGGGAACGGGTTCAAAGGTGATAAGAGCTGTAAAAATCCTTTAGGAGCCTCCCGATGGATCATATCAAGAACCCGATGCTCAGCGCTGTGCACCTTTCTAAAAATCAGAAAGCTAGCCAAAAGGAATGCTAAGAGAGGCCAACCTCCTCTCTCACAGTGGAGCAGAATAATATTTTGCTGATCACCCATTGACAACCAACTCTCACAAACACGTAAGAAATGATGAATTAAGGGCAAAGGAAGGATAGGGCAACCTTCATACTGCCGCGGGTAATCCACAACCGTGACATCAAATTCACATAGCAGTTCAGCAAATTGGCTTCTCTTTTCACCCTCTCGAAAGTTGAAAGCGAGAAACGATGAATCCCAAAATTCCTCATTTAACTCAGTTATTATTTCATGCAAGTAAATATTGTACAGTCCATCCGGCAAAGCCTCAGTTAAAAAGCATGAATCAAAAACTGCACCAAATACACCACCAAGAACAACCCAACTCAATGTAACCATCCATCAAACAGTTAAAATTGCGTAAAATTAAACATGTTTGAGACACATAACAATAACAAAATTTTCAAAAACAGTGATGATTCAACTTACCATAAACTCTGTCGACAAATTCTAGCAATCCATCTGGAGGTCTTCTATGAAAGAATCGACTAAAGAGGGACATTTTGTCCCTTCCTCCACTACTACTCCCACGACGACGATGAACTGAAGAAGTCATTGTGTTTTTTTACACAAAAGAAACCCTAGCCAACTAGAATTTCATGTCTCCCTAATGTGGGTTCTGTAGGGCAATTATTAATCAAATCAAAAATGTAGTTCTCACTCTCAAATCAACTAAATGTGCATACATAGATTGAAACTTTTACATATAAACCACGAATTTTTGTGTGCTTAGCGAAAGGGTTTTAGCCAAAAAAAATAAAAAATCTCACCTTTTAGATCAATTCTGTTTCAGAACCTCTCAAATAAAGGTGAAAATGATAAGAAGGAAAAAGGTGGTGGCGTTAATGGCGGTGGTGGTGGTTTGAAGTGGTGGTGGCGGTGGTGTTTTAACGGTTGAAAATGGAAATGAAAACCAGAGCGTCAAGAACGACAAAGAAAATGAATAATGATCTCGTTTGAATTTTAGCTTTGCACTTGAGACTTTTGGAGAACTGAAGAGGAGAGCTTTTGTGTTGGTCATAATATCCGTTTCAGGTATTCAAATGCCCATCACCATTGCAAATTGAGTCCAGATTTCAGCCTGCCCATACTCGACCGTTGGATGTTCACTTCGTTGGTACACAGTGGTAAGTGTCAAAACATCCAACGGTGAAGTAAAGGACGAACTTAAAACTTTTTTAAGCAGGGCCTTGTGAAATCATTTTCAAGCCCTGTTGCATCCCTGTATCTAAAATCGTTGTCCAAAAAAATAATAAAATTTTTAATTTCATCCTACTTTTTTTATTAATATCCCACAGTATTGTTACTCTCTATCTACATCAATTTATAGAGCCCAAGTAGAATAATCCAACGGTTGATATTTTGTGAAGATGATCTCTTCACCATGTATATTATCTTAACAATAATTCAAATCACTCTAAAAATTTTATCTCCATTTAAATTTAATTCAAATGTTAATATAAAACATGTATTTTAATTGCTAGGTTTAAACATCTTATAGTGTGGTCAAAAATTTTATAATGATTTGACTTTATTGTGAGGAGATCATCCTCAAAAAAGAAAAAAAAATATTGGATCATCTCTTTGTGGAGTTCATAGCCCGATGTAAACAAAGCATCACAATAAGTAAAATAATATTTAAGATAACAGAGAACGACTAAAACACCCAAAATTTAGAAATACCTGTTCAAAAATTCTATGAACTTTTCAAAATAGCCAAAACCCCTAAAATTCTCAAAATTAGATTTATAGACGTATTTGCCCTTATTAGGTAAGGAAGAAACTAATTTGACCAACTCCTAAATTTGGTAATAGGATATATTAAAGCATTTAATTTAGATAAGATATTAAATCTTTCCTAAAAATATTCTTTCAATTAGATCATACTTAAATTAACTTAAGTTTTCTCCCTAATTAAGATTTTTAAATTCTGCCTATTATAGTCATAACCTTTGTTTACAACACTTTTATAAATTCATTTGCTTAATTTTATGGCTCATTTTTTGCCAATACAAAATTTAAGAATTAATTAACAAAAAATATAGTTAGTACAAAATGACTTAAACGTGCAAAATGTTTTTAGCTTTTGCACAAAAATGAAACAAACGAGTCTAAATAATTTTTGCACAACCAAAAATGAAACAACAGAATTTTTATTCCCGTAATATAAAATGCAAAAATTATAATGTATAAGCAAAAATTAATTTGTCAATGAAAAATTTTAAAAATTAAAGAAATATAGAGTCAATGCAAAACAATTGACACGTGCAAAAATTTTGCAATGTTCAAACGAAATGTAAACAATAAAGCTTAGATTTAAAGATGAAAGTGGTTAAAGCGCATCTACCTTTGAAAGTCCTCATTATTTCATGTTCAAATGGGCAAAAACTATTTTTGCACAACAAAAAATCAAACAACGAATTTTTAAGTCAATCAATACAAATTGCAAAAATTGTAATGCATAAAAAAAATTTAATTTGATCTAGAAAAAATATATTTTGCAGGAGAAAAAAAAAACTCAAACACAAATATGATTAGTAACAAAAAAAATGAGAGAATAGTCTTTTTTATTCATAATGCACTAGTGGAACCATTGTTTTATTAACAAAAAAAAGTAAAATCAAAATGTTTTTCTCTTTTGTCTTTTAGGTTAGAAAATAACAGTAAATATAGTAGTTTATAGAAGAAAAAATCTTTAAAATATTAAGGAGATAAAAATAATTTTAAACAAATAGAAAACTAATTAATTCAAAATTGTCAATTAAGTACCAATTAAGGAATAGAATCTTATTAAGATATTATTCTCTAAGGTAAACACGGAATTAAAAAAAAAATTATTGACTAGTGGGGTAAACAGATTTTATCCCTTAAAAAGTACAAAATGGTAAAATCAAAAAAAAATAAGGGGATTTTAGCTATTATGAAATGTTTGTGGGTTTTTTGGTATTTGGCAGTCAAAAATAGGGTTTTTGAGCAAAATTATGTTAAGAAAAATATTGAGTTGAATTAAAATGTCAAATCTTTTTTTTGACCCCCTTTTAAGTGGTGACATTTTGAGAAAGAGGATGTGTGATGAAGCTTCGCTTTTAGCAAATTATTTACCATTAAGGCCCTGCTTGGTACACCGTGAATATTCGCGAATGTGAAAATTCACAGTTTATCATGTGTTTGTAGATGAATGATGAGGGCATCTAATAACAAATATTTAGTAGGATTTGTAATGAGCTTACAAAATAAACAATCTAAAAAAAAATTATATTTTTTTTCTAATTTATAAAATTTTAATTAGCACCTACAAGAATCGTTAATTTTCGCATTTGCGAATATTCACGGTGTACGAAGCAAGGCCTAAGACATTATCTCTGACAAATTTAGCATGTCACAATTGTGGATGCTCTAATAATGTATTTTTTTAAGATATATATGTCATTCTAACAAAAAGTAGCCTTTACATCAAGTATAATATCAACAAAATGTAAGAATAGTATAGGTTAAGAGTCTTAAGACGCAAAATGGGGATGCAAATAGAGTTAAGGGCAAGGTTCATCTTATCAATTTTGGGGGATGCATTAGTGGCCACCAATCTCGAGTCGAAACAATTGGATCGACATGTGATTTGGTGTGAACAATAAATTATTTAAAAAAAACACACATAAACACACGTGGTTCGATCTAGACGATCCACTTAGAACGATCCATCAGATAGATGAATGATCCAATCAAGTTCAAGTTTTTTAAGTTTTAATTTTTTTATTTTTTATAACGAAAGAAGAATAATATAGACTGGTCCGAACTGGTCAATCCTAACCAAGTCTATATGCGATTCACAAATAATAGTGGCCACCAATCCGATGAACCATGGTTTGGGGAGTAATAACTAGATTTTCAAAGTAGGATAATATCTTTTTTTTATGAGGGACTATTGCCCAAATTACAATGACAAGGCGAAGATACACCGGTGCTTACTAGCAATAGGTGTGTGAGAAGCGTATAACTACCGCTAAGATCACAAAGGAGTCGCCCCCACTGACGAAAAGAAACGAAACCATCAATATCTACGAGCATACGTCGCCACCACGGACGAAGAGACGTCGCCACTACGGACGAAGAAAGGGCTCCAACATATTACATGGGAGAAACTTAATGGTAAACCACACTCAAGAAGTTTCGATCTCAAGACCTCATAAGTCATGGGAGGGATGCACAACCATTCGGGCAAAGGCCCATGTGCCAAAGTAGAGTAATATAAATTTCAGCCCGAACGACGGGTAATACTAAACTCGCCTTAAAAAATCCTTTAACTAAAAATTTATTTATTTTATTTATATATATATTTTTTAGATGGGACTATTTCCCATGTAACAAAGGTATATATATGCCGCAATGGGAATTTAAGAAGTGTAGAAAAATCGCCATACACATTTTTCACCAACATAGGAAGAAAGTTTACCACAACGAATGAATAAAGACAGCGCCATCAATGACACAAAGAAATTGCGGAGCTGGCTCATTGCATGTTGCGATATTAACTTAATGATTGGGCCTTAAGTGGCAATAAAAAAAAAGAACAATAACAAATAAAGGGCTCGCCCACACTTAATATTGCAATGTACAGTATCAACATTAAGTGTGTACATCACATTATATATAATGATACGAGTGTGGACATCACATTTAATACTATTTGCAAGTGAGCCGCATGAATATATTGGTCATGGTTATCTAATCAATCAATGTGGCAAAGGATTGGCCATGCGTATCCAAATTAACACGGGTCAAATTATATTTAGCAAAAAAAATACTATAGTTTTTACATGTGGTGTCCATAGTATTAGTTAGACTAAAAAAAAAAATTTTAAAAAAGATGAACAAAAATGACATAAATGAGAAAAGAAAATCGAAAATACCTTAATCGTGCAACAATTTTAAGACGTTTAACTTTAGTTATCTGAAATTTTTTTTGTAGATTAATGGGAGCACTAATTATGTGGAATTTAAATTGCAAGCAAACATAAGATTTTGTGTTATTTTCGCGAAACTCAACCAATTTCATGGAATTCAAGTGCAATCAAATACATGATAAACTAGAAAGAGAGGTGAGTGGGTGGTGGCTGCGCAAGTAAATTTAAGTATTTTTTTAATCTATACTCTATACTACTATATAATGCAAATACTTGAGTGAAACATATTTTACCAAAACTTATTAAAATACCCTTATGTGTGTTTTTCTCTTAGCAAATTATATATATATATATATAATTGTAAATTATATATCAAAGAGACGTCATAATTGGTACTAAATAAAACTCCAGCATTAAATAATTCTATTATAATATTAAATGAACAACATGACACATTAATAAACAACAACTATAAACTAAAGAACAGGTCCAATGTAAATACATGCAATGCAGGTGCCCGAAGCTTGTAAGATAAAATGAGAAATCAACAAGTTTGCTTTGTTGGTTTAAGCCCCCAACAATAATGGTGGTGGCATTATAAAAAAAACTCCTTTTCAAGTTTTCTACGCCTATTTAAGCGGCTATGCCCTAATCACGTGTGTGAGTCACATGCGTGTGCGAGTGTGTGGGAGGGTGAGAGCTCAAACGCGAATGGGTTCATAATTGGGGTTGAGCTTCCGGCTTTCCTGTCGCTTCAAACCCGAAAAGCATACCCAAAAAAACGGGGACGAGGCTCAATTCCCAAGCTTCTTCTTCTTCTCCTCCCTCCCAAGTTAGGGTTTTTCTTGGGTTTCCGATTCAATAAAAATCTTTCAACTTGGTTATCATTGAACTAGATTCCTAATCCATCTTGAACTCCAATGGTACGCTACAGTGGTGCCAAACTCGTCTACTTGTTAGCCCGAAGGTCTATCGGTTCGAAGCTCCTTCAAAGTGCTCCCAATCTCGTAAGATATCTCAATTTTTTTCTTCCACTGATTCTGTTTCTATCGAATCTTCTTGCAAAACTTGAACTTTATTCATGTTATACAGTTGAATGATTCGTTGCGCCTGGGGAAGAGTCGGGGATTCATTTCTGGAATATGCAATTCTTCTTCTAGGATTCATGGATACGTGAATTCAGAAAATTGTATGATGGGTTTTTTTTTTATTTTTTATTTTTGTATGTTTGGGTTGGTTTCAGTTTTCTGTTCATTGGTTCATTGATTTTATGACGTAATACAGTGAAGCTTAGGAATGGAGGTGTACATGGACATTGGGGTGCCCAGAGGTTTATTCATGCAACCGGTATTGAAAAGCTTGTTTCTTTATTGCAGTTCAATAAGCGACTCTTCTTATTCAGTTTTTTTTTTTTCTTTTATTTGGGTATCTCTGTCTCTAACAAACATATTTTTTGTACGTTGGTTTGTTAGGATCAAGGTTTATGTCTTCAAAAGACTATTATGATATACTTGGAGTAAGCAAGAATTCAAGTCCATCCGAAATCAAGAAAGCTTATTATGCGGTAGGTTTTTTTTTTTCATTCAACCACTAATGCACTTTTATTTTTATCTCTCTTTCTCTCTCCCTTTTCGGGTATGTTGCAAATGAAACCAGAAATTGAATACTGTATGTACACGTCATAGTTTATTTATGTTTTGATATTCAGGGGAAGTGCAACATTACATATTAATGATATTATACACGGTATTATAACATCGGTATTCATTGTGCCACACATTGTTCTTATGATCATTGATATGCACTACAACAATGATACATAATACTGCTTTTGAAAGTCACATTTTGTTATAAATGTCTTTCAATTCTATAACATATAGCCATTTCACGTCATTCATCTTGACTTTGTTCTTAATTTAATGTTTTGTATGCTTTTTTTAGCTTGCAAAGAAGCTCCATCCAGATACAAATAAAGATGATGCTGATGCTGAAAAAAAGTTTCAAGAAGTTCAAAAAGCCTATGAGGTATTTCCTTAATCATACGAAGATGTATAGCTTCTTGATCGCCTATACGCAGAATGTGATAACAAGTTTCTTCTTACATGTTTTTGTAGGTTCTAAAAGACGAGGAAAAGCGGTCGTTTTATGACCAGGTGCCACAATTAGTTTTCCTTTTCTTTCCTCTATAACCATTTTCAGGTCAAATAGATAATAGGTGATTCAGAATGCTACTTTTTAAAATAGAATGATTACACGGTCCTATTTGTTCTTCTGTTAGTACTTATTACTATGTCGATATAAAAGTTATGACCTCAAAAGATGGAAACTATTTTATGCGAGTAAGTTGGAGAGAACTAAATCAAATTCATCAATCTCCAGGGAGATCTTACATTTTTCTATCAACCCATGTAGGGCTACAGATTATCCATATGTGTGATTGAAATGTGTCTCTTCAGATGGTTATGAGACTCTAGTATATGCATATGCATGCATCCACTCTCACTATACATATTGAGAATTAAGATCACAATTCTTATTTCCTAAGAGAATAACTTCTCTAGGTTCCAGAAAAAAACAGAAAAAAAAAACTTCATTAGGAACCCCTTTAGAAAATTGATTCAGTAAGGAGGCGCGTGAAAATAGATGCTAGATAAACAAGGTTGGACATCAACAGTGAAGGATTGTTCGGGGACCTTTGGAGAACTTTTGATGTAATTTAAAGCATAAAACCTTGATTGCCATGGTCAAAGTAATGGATTCTTGAGGGTAATTAGTGCTGTCTAGCTGTCTCTTATTTTTGTTTGATGGATCAAAGTAGAGTGGATTAGCATATTATCCCCTACCTGATGATTTTCTAGTCAACTGTATCACAATTAACATGATTGTTATAATATATTTTTATCTCACCTGTTTCTGGTTATAAACTAATAACTATTTTAACTTGACTACCATTTATCTTGGAATTTTATTTTTTTGTTTCAGAAAAGTTTCAGCTGTTGTCTCACGACCCTAACTTATTTTGATTGTGTAATATTATCGTTGGTAGATGAAACCTTTAAGCCATTGCTGCATATCATCATCATTTTGTTATCAGTTCCTCATGTGTGTGCCTAGATGTATTTTCCAGGCGTGGTATATTTCTTTTCAGATTTTATAGCTACAGTAGTTTGGTCTTTTCAATTAAGCGTCGGGAGTTGATAATTTTCCAGGGCATCATTTTTCCACTTTACCATTTAGTGCAAAACTGGTCTCATTATGCTATCATTTATGAACAAAAACACTCTCTGAAATCTTCTCAAAATAACAGGTTATTGTACTGTACATAGTGAATATTTTGTATATTTAGTTCTTATTTTTTTCTGCCATTCATGTTTTTTTGGTTGATTGATGATGCCTTTTGTTGTGTCAGTTCATCTGTTATTACTTATTAACGTCATTATCTTTCTTGTTTGGTTAATTTAATAGGTTGGTCATGATGCATTTGAACAAGGAGTTGCTGGAGGGGGCCCTGGTGGTCCATTTGATGGTAACCCATTTGAGGACATATTTGGTGGTGGTGGTGGTGGTGGTGGAATGAACGATGTAATGATTCTTTTCTAATGTATTGAGTTATTCATTTTATCATGTGGCTTCTCTTAATTTTCCTAGAGGTCTTGAAAAGCTTCTTTTAATTCTCATTAGATGTTCTATGGGTAGCTAGGTAGATGCGCTTGTGAACTCCCTTGCTAGTTATTAATTGTTCTTTTGTTGATGTGCTAGTCAACTAATGTGCTTATGTTCAGTCACATCTTTTACCATGTAAAATACGTTTACCTTGTCTCCTGATTCGAATTGATTGCGTGATCCACAAAAGATCTTGAAAAGCTTCTTTTACATCTCATGAGATGTTCATAATCTAATGCATGCTGATATCAGAGTTAAAACTAAGGGAATCTATGTAGCTAGGTAGATCAGCAGATGCGAACTCCCTTGCTAGTTATATATTATTCCCTTGTTGATATGCTAGTCACATTCTCATCTTTTATCGTGTAAAATATGTTTACCTTGTATCTTGATTCGATCGGTTACTTGATCAACAAAAAGATACTTTGTTTTTCTAATTAATCTCAGGATAAGACTTCTCCAGTTACTTTTATTTAATCAGCACATCTCTCTAGTTACTTTTAGGATAGTAATGGTTAAGTGAAATACCTTTCATATATTTATAGAACTGGTGAGATCCATATTCATATTTCTTTTTTATTTCAGTTACATTTGATCTAATTCTGTAGCTGTGCGGCATTTGCGGTGTATTCTTGAGGTTAATGGTTTGCCATTAAGAGCTGCCACTGACTCCCATTGATCCTGCTCTTGGAAGGACCTCTAGTAGCCATATTTGGTATTTTGAGGTTTTTTATTCCACTCAAGACGCTTTTGAGATACACCACGTTATTCCACTTTGTCTAGTGGCATGACCAGCAAAACTTCCATTTATGGCATTCACCATGAATTGCAATGATACCAAGTTTTGCTCCCCGAGCAACCCTATCAACCACAAGTGTTCTTGTGTCGATGCCCAAGAAACCAAACTCCTCAGAAGGCCATAAAATCCCAGACCATTGCTTAAGGCAAAAGTAAAAACCCAACTTTGGAACCAAATGTTGCGACTAGGGGGCCAGCACTTGGAGACTTTTGTAGGTCAAAGTGGCCAAATTAATCTTTATAAAGAAAGACCATATTTGCTTGGTAATGCTAAGTGGAAGTATATGATAGTTCACAATTTTGGAATGTTTCTAATATTCAGTTTCAGTTCAGTGCTCTCAGTTTGTATTATGCTGTTTATGTTTTCTTTTGATTATACTGTTCATATATTGTTTGGGAATTGGGACATCTAATGTTTGGCTCAGAGCTTGTTGGTTTTTCAGTTAACCAATTTGTTCAGTCAACATGGTTTTTCAGCTAACCAATTTGTTCAGTCATCATGAGATTTTAAGCGTTGGTAGTATTTGCTTCCCCCCTTCCCCCCTGAAGTCTAACTGTGATCTTGCTTTGTGTGTGATTTGTTTGGCACATTAGCAGTTCTTCAAAGACTTCTTCAGGCAAAAAGAATTTGGTGGACAAGATGTGAAGGTTTATGTCTCCCTTCATCCATTGGAATTTCGCTAGCTTGAATTTGCTGATTCTGATCTTCATTAAAAGTTGTTTAACTGATGTTCCTTCTTTTCTATATTTTTTTAATTTTTCCGTAGGTTGGCCTTGAACTATCTTTCATGGAAGCTGTTCAGGGATGCTCCAAGACTGTGACATTTCAAACTGCTTTAAATTGTGAAACTTGTGGTATGATGATAGTCTTTCCACATAGAAAAACTCTATTGTTTATTTGTCTACTGTGGTACTGCCTGCATAATCATTGTTTGTATCTTAACCTGTTTCCAGTTCTCATTAGTCTGTAACCTAGGAGCGCCAACGGAAGATTCTGAGTGTATTTAGCTAACGTTCATGGAACCATTTTTCGCAGGTGGAACCGGTGTTCCTCCAGGAACCAGGCCTGAAACATGTAGGCCATGTAGAGGCTCAGGAATGGTCTGTTCTGTTAGGATCCATAGCTTTTTTGTTTGTCTACATTCTGACTTCCCTGGGTTCATATATATGACAGATGGTTGTTTTGGTATTTTACAGATATTTATGCAGAAGGGTCCATTTAGGTTGCAATCCACCTGTGCGCAATGTGGTGGTACTGGGAAAACTGTGATGGTATAATGTTTGCTCTTACCTTTTACTTTTTAGGCATACAACTACCCACAAATTAATGTTCAGTCCTGATGCTCAATTTATTGCTGTCCTCTTGACTTAACTTGCATGTCATATATGTCACCTTTGGAGGCTACTATTCTGATCTCAAAGAAAGAAATGAGATTGTTTTAGCTATTGAACTGTTAGATAATCAGATTTAAGGTCGTGGAAGTGCGCGAGCTTACATTTTGTGCTCAGTGATTAGGTTTTGATTTGAAGCACTTGGTTAATGCAGTATCACTAGGATGACTTGATTCCTTTGACAGTTTTTGCAATCCATATAAAGTTCTTCGAAGGTTGTTTGGTGAAAGTATTATCCTGATTTAGTGAAAGCCAGAAACCTTGCAGGTCTGATCAAGTAGTAGCTTTTAATTTATTGATGTATACCTTTTAAGCATGCTCGAAACAATGTACATGAGAGAGGGTTGTGAACATAAAATATCATATTTTTGTGGAAGTGAGCTAACTTTTGATTCTCATCAAAAAGTGAAATCTATCCAGGAGTCGAAATGATCCAGTGAATTCACAACCTAACTGCTCAGGGACTCAAACTTAAGCATTAAAACTGTTTGTATAAGGCTTTCATTTAATGGTGGTCTAGCTTGGTACTATGGTCCCCCTTAGTCATTATGTCTTCTTTATGCTTTTGTCAACCGTCAGTCCCTTGCTTTTGGAACCTAAGTCTGCTTCGGGCTCTTTTTTTTTTTCGGATGAAGAGTTTTGCGTTTGTGAGTAGCCCGAGTCTCTTGATTATGGTGTATAGTGCGATATTTTGAACGTGGTGACCTCTCTCTCTCTCTCTCTCTCTCTCTCTCTCTCTCTCTCTCTCTCTCTCTCTCTCAGTTCAAATCGCAGTTCAGTAATTCGATAACTTGGATAAGGTCTTCCCTGAATTTGAATTTGCTGGGGTGGTTTGCTTGTTAAAGTTGCATCTTCAAAAGATCTTAAATTCAGCTTAAGAAAACAGAACATAATGGTGGACTACTGGACCTATTGTATATTTGGATTCAACCATTTCACATCACCTAATTCTAACTTAATTGGGACATCTTCCATCATATCTTTTATTTTGGTAGAAGTAAACCTGAAATCTATTAGATCTGGTTGAAATGCCTTATCAGGTTGTTTGTCATTTTTATTTCGGAAATTCTATTATGATTCAGGTGCAATAAAGTTTCAGCATTCTTTCAGATTTTTTCCTTATCTTATTTGCTGATCCTGGAGTAAAGTAGCTTTTGTTAGAACTGATGCATTAGTTTCTAAGTTGAACAATTTGTGTATAGAGCTTCTGCAAGTCATGCAAGGGAAACAGAATTGTGAAAGGATCGAAGACAGTCAAGATAGATGTTGTGCCAGGTATGTTCAAAGACTAATATACTATCGTTCGAGTCAAATGGTGGTTGTGTTCCTTGTGAATTGTATTGATGTATATGCTGAATGTTTTGGTTGGATGGTCTGCTTCTTATTTTGCCTATAGATGTTTCTTTTATCAGGGATACTTATTTTTGTTTGTTAAGGTGTTAAACATGAGTATAGTTTTTTGATAAAACTCCTTTTTGTTATTGGATTGCTCCATGGTGCATGTTGATGTTGTTCCTGTTTTTTTTTTTTTTTAAATTAATTTTTTCTTTTCCTTTTTCGTAATACGGAACTTCCATTTTTCCCCTGTGCAGAATCAATAGATTTTACAGTAAACACACGGCATATTACATATTAGTTACCTTTTCTTTTGGAGTATATTTCAGAATATTACCAATTTACCATCCATTACAACCTAAAATTCCCAAATGGCGAATTTTGACTGAGATGTTATCTTGTTATAAAATGAGAAATTGGTGTAATATCATTTTTGACCAATTGGAATTTTACAACTCCTCTTTCCTCGAAATCACTATCTTCAATCCAGATTCAATTTATTTCGCAATCATATATGTAAAATCAATTTCACTTTTATAATTTCTAGAAAGATTTTCTACATGGATTCATAGGGACGTAGGGTCAAAGAAAAATATTTAATTTCTTGGTAAATTAGGCTTTTTTTGATGTATTTTTTATGAGCATAGTTTCTAATTGCATGTATTTAGGGCGCATGTGTTAACCTTTAGAATAATTGTTTACGAAACCTAAAACTCTCTAAACACCAAACTCAAACCATGCACACCATTCAGGGAAGATGCATATAGAATATAGATCTGTTTCTTATCACGTACTTCCTACAGTTAGTGATGATGCCCGTTTCTGAATCTTTTTGTCCGTAGGAGTTGATGATAGCGAGACTATAAAGATCTACAGAAGTGGTGGAGCAGATCCTGATGGCAACCAACCTGGTGATCTTTATGTTACCATCAAGGTAACTCGTCTAATTTATTTGGCCATCTATTTGTCTTGCTGATTTTTTTTTTATCAGTTCTATTTATCTTATGGATGATAAGCACATTCCTAGGAGGCCTGTTTTCATTTACTTGGTATTTCATATGAAAAACCTCTTTTTCAGGTCCGAGAAGACCCAATTTTCCGAAGAGAAGGCCCAGACATCCATGTTGACGCTGTTTTGAGTATAACTCAAGTAATTTGCACTCTTATAATCTTGATTTTTTTGGATAACATTTCTTTTCATGATATTACCTTGTTTTAGTGATAACGATGCCTTAAGGAGTTTGATCGAGGATCATCCCATGGAACAGAATATGGCTAAAAAATTTACTACCACAGATATATCCAGACTAAGACACCGTGAGCTTTGATTTGCCAAGTACTCCTACTTGACACGATTCACTTTGATGTAGTAGCATACTGAGTGGATGCTTCTACATTACTTCAGGAAATTAAGTCATTGATACCCGCATCTGGGCATCTTAAGTTGTTTTAGGATCTGACCCATTGCCCGCTGTTACCTTTCGTGTAAGAACTTTTCAAGTACTCTTTTAGCAAAACATTGATTGGAGGCTGCTTGGTGACCTTTTTTGGCAGGCAATTCTTGGGGGAACCATCCAGGTCCCAACTTTGACAGGAGACGTCGTGGTTAAGGTTTGTTTAAATATGCAAGACATTCTTTTCTTTACTATCAGTATAAATAAGAAAAACTTGAGATTTTATCTAACAGATGACATCTATTATAAATTTGTAAACCCCTAAAGAGGATGAAACTTCCACTTTGGCAAATTATGTGATGACTGTTGTTGGGTTTCTCATATGGTCATGCTGTTACTTGCAGTTCACTGATGTAATTGATTGATTTTCTTCTGGTTTTCAGGTTCGTGCTGGCACTCAACCAGGCCAGAAGGTTGTTCTGAGGAAAAAAGGTGAAAGCACTATAAATTTGTCATCATCTGCATTCCTTTAGTTTCACACCTTCTTGTCATGCAATTTAGTTATGCTTTAGGATTTACTGAAGTTTGGATGGTAACATATTCCAGTAGCTTGCTCACCCGTCGGTTGCTCGAAATGTATGCGGCAATCGGGTGTGATGAGTCTTAACTCTGAAGTACAAGATTTTTTTTCATATGACATTTGTTTACATTCATTGCTGAAAATTGTTTAGAGCATTCTTTTTTTTTTTTTTTTGATATCCTTGGTGTCCGGGCCAGCTTGCGCGCACCTCGACTAATCCACGGGGCCCTGTGGAGGAAGCGGCCGCTTAAGAATCCCCCCAGTGGCCTTGAGGGGATTCGAAGTGGTGACCTATGGGGAGCAAACCCACGGTCGAACCACTCGAGCAACCCCTCAAAGATAATCCCACAAAGTAATATATTGACTCGTCCATTTATCTTTATTCAGATTGGAGAACTAAATATGTGTTTTCACTGATCTTCTCCTCCAGGAATTAAGACCAGGAGCTCTGCTTCATTTGGGGATCAATACGTTCACTTTAACGTCAGCATTCCAACGTAAGTTTTCTTCTTACTCAAATCTCAGCTAATGTTGGTACGCTCACGTGACCATCTTTTCGTCAAGTATTAGTTGAGAAAGGAAAACTGATCTCTAATGGAGGGTCCTTCTCCGCGCAGGAATTTGACACAAAGACAGCGCACGCTGATTGAGGAGTTTTCCAAGGAAGACCAGGGAGAAGACGAAAAGGGTGCTGCTGTTGCTGGAGCGTCTGGTTAAATTAAATTTCAATCAGACTGTTTGATGTGGTAGCTATTCTAATGACCCGACCACTCGCCCAGTTTGGAAATTTTGTAGGAGATATAGGTTAATTTATGAGGCTTATTATTCTTAGGTTTCCTTTTTTTTCTTTCCTTCTTTTTTCTGAGTTTTTGTACGATATGATATGATGTAAGTTTTATTTTTCTTTCCCCAAAATAAAAAGATCATTAGGACCCAAGATAAAGGTCATTGCATTAGGGATGAAAACACAATTATATATTTTTTGTACAGATCTTAATATATTTTTCATGGCATAGTTGCCCTTTTCCATGACAATACTGCAGGTTCATTATATTTTGCTTTGATCATCACTAGTTTTAATCATCATCTGGGTGCCCCTCGCGACTCAAACATTTAGTCCGAGTGTTATGTAAATCTGCTCAGACGACACTGATGAATCGTTTGAATAATCTGCCTATTCAAATCGATTGAATAAGACGAGATAGAAAACCTAGAGTGGCTAGGGCAATTTTTTAGTGAGCAGTGTTTGCTATTCAATGAATAGCAGCCTTTTACATTAAGAGCAATAAGAGGGAGAGGTTTATGGAAAAAGAGGATGAGAGACAGAGAGAGGGAGAGAGTTAATCAGTAAGTTTTATAATTGAACATTGATTCCAAGTCGGCTCCAAATTGGTCAACAAACTGTCTGCAGACCGATTCCAATTCAGTCGAACCATGAGGTGAGAGGTCTAGACAAGTAACCCTACAAAGTACAAACACTAATCTACTCTGCTGGCAATGGAGCTGGAGAGGTCTACTGACAATGCCCTCGGGGATCAAATACACACTTTAAGGCACACTTTGCTTTCAAGTTGAAGATTGAACATTCAACAGCTACGCCATGGGCATGCTCAATCCCAGGGCGCAGGAGTTCATCTTTTTTCCATCTCTCAATTTGCAGTCAATTCCGCGGTAGGACAGTTTAGTTGAAATGCCCAACCCTAAGTAACAAGAGCGTGGAATAAAAGTGGGAGCGCTAAATTAAAAAATGTCCCTACTCCCTAGTTTTAAAATGCTTTCATAGAGCAAAATGTAGTTCATAGCAGAAACGCGAAGTTCCAGAATGGGATTCCGGTTACTAAGGTTCAACCGTAGGCTAGCCGCTAGCTACACCAGATGTCCAACAGAACACAAGGTTTCATAGAGACGGATCCAAGATTTCTGCGTCGCATTGAACAGTCCTTAAACTCAAGGATTTAAGATTGTTAAAACAAATGAAGATTTTGATCAAACTTCATTTTTTTTTTTCTGAAAAATTAAATATGTTAATAAACCACAATATTATGACAAGAAACTCTGCTCTTATTCATTTCGACACTAGATTAACTGGTATATAATTTGACAATTTAGTCGAAGCTGTTATATAAATCAAAATTTATGAGAACAGGTTATTAGTTTTTACAATTACACTAGAATCGGCACGACATCATCATCATCATCAAATTGTACATCATATAATACATTGTGTTTTGATTAAAATCTATGCTATAAATTTGTAGAGACAAACAACTTTTGAACCTACCAAAAAAAATATATTATTAGCTGATTGATGGATATTATTCGTAACTGATAGTAGTACAAAAAGCTTCGTGAAGTTAATTTAAGGAATGAATTGGATCCTCTTCTTGAGATCCAAAGCATTTTTATATTTATGAGCTAGTATCACTAAACGAGAATGGATAACAAACAGGATTCATCAGCAACTCCGCATACTAATAATGCAATCTTAAAGGAAGTGGCGTCGCCCTGAGATCCCTACTCGAGAGAATAGATAAAATACCAATAGGCAGAAGGCGGATACAAAAAGAATTGCGAAACAAATCCCTAAACTCACTCACCTCGCTTACTAAAAACTCGGGTCAGGTTTCGTGTTCAGCAATCGATTTCTCTCGTAACAAAATTCATGAAGCCGCTTTGGTTTTCGCTTTCTGCTTCTTTGGGTCCAACGCTAATCCAGAGCCCAATCCAACAGGAGCCTGAGCTTCTTGTCCCACCGAAGATCCATTCTCTTTAACTTCTTGATCATTAGTTGTAGATACTTCTCCATCAGTAGTCTCTTTCTTGGGTTCCTCTGCTTCAGTTTCTGGAGTCGTCCCTGAGTTGATGATATTGAGAAGTTGTGTGAGTGGAGGTAAAGCTTGGACAGGAACACCGTGCGGACGTACAAGGAGGCCTCTGGCTGCTGCTTTCTTCCTTACCTCTGCTGCTGCACGTGCAGCACGTTCGTCAACTCCCCTACCTCGAGGCAATGTCTCTCCCATGATCGCAGCACTAAGGGATTTGTTGGTTGGTGCACTGGAATTCCCTGAACCTCCAGCTGCAGCTGCTTGGAATGCTTGTATTAGGTCCGGGTGTGCCTGACATGCAAAAACATTAGTACAATTCTGTAACTTTCGGCCTAACTAGAACTCAAATAAGAAAGATAAAGTCAGTTCGATCCGATCTAGTTAAAGCAACAGGTCAACCACGGTCAGATGGTGCGATTTACTGACATAAAATTTGATAATAGATTAATAAAAGAGAAAGCTTGTTAGAGATGCATACACATCCTTATGTGTGACGCTATGTGTACCCACCTTTCCTGACAAAATGATGTGGCAGCTTATTGGGTGTAAACATAAGCTGCTGCATCATGTGGTCAAGCATTTTCCTTTGTTTTTGATATTAGATATCAGCTGGGAATGTTCAACTGGACCAACCAAGGGATCTGTTCTGGGTTTTACAGCTTTTATCCGGCAGGCTAGACATTTATTCCAAATGAATGGAACAAACATACTTCATCCTTAAATTGTTTGTTTAATATATCTGGTTAAAACAAACAAATTTCCTTCGTTCCGTATCACACCATCTTCTTTTTCTGTACCAATATGTTTCCACATGTAGAACAAAGTTTTTCAAACAATACAAAACGTTGGTGGGCAATAACAAGGAACGTTTCGATTATGTCCTTTTTTCCTAAGGAGAATAACTTAAGGGTTTCCATTTACAGCTATTCTCAATAAATCTTATAAGAGATAAGATTCTTCCTAAAGGAAAGTTCAAAAATACCTTCAGGATATCGATAGCCTTCTGAGCAGAAGTGGCATTGACTGCTTGCCCTTTTTGCTTTTGTGCATTCAGCTGCAAGGGTAAAATAGGAATATGGTAAAAAATTGATGTTCATTTGTACACCCAGTCCTTTTAAACACATGATTTCAAAAGACGTGCATTTACCTGAAGGTCACGCATTTTAAATGTTTTTATCCAGTTCTGTGAGTCACGTGTCCTTGAGTCCTCTTCCCCAAGTTGCTTGACTAGTATGTCATAAGTTTTCTTTTCATGCTGTCACCCCAAAATCCCCGGTTAATCAACACAAACATGGAATTTCCCAGAAAATCTACCATATACATCAAATAATTTCTTCAAAAGACTTGCCTGGAGAGAGAGCTTGAATGCACCCATACAGTTGAATGCAATGGCTAGAGCATGATAGCATACAGCAGTCTGAATATGCTCCTCACCAAGAAGCCGCTCATTCTTTTTAAGGGCTTCTTGCAAATAGCGAAGAGCTATATTCATTTTTCCAATGTCCTGGTACATCATTGCAACATTTATGTAAGTTGCAGCCACATCAGGGTGGTCTGGGCCACACGATAAACTTAGTAGGAGCAGCGTTCGGGACATATGCCGTAGAGCAAGCTCTGTCTGATTGAGGCCATGGTAGAAAAGAGCCATATTACCATAACTGCAACAACACAAGAATAGATCAAGTGAGCCATCAAGAAAATAAGGTAAATGAGCGAATAAAGAATTAAAGTGTGTATGACTCGGCAAACCTGTGAGCAGTATCAGGGTGGTCCAAACCAAGGCAACGTTCATTTATGATCAGCTCTTTATGTTGCTGTGATATGGCTCCTGCCATGTCTCCAGCATGATATAGAACCATGGCAAGGTACCTGATAATTGAAAAAGATTAAAAGAATACCATTAACGTAAAGGAGCATAAAAGTTGTGTTACTGAACTGCACCCAAATTAGGAAACAGTACAACCCAAAAACTGGTGTAGGATCAGAAAGAATAACAACATAATTCTTACATGGTTAACATACAAGACATTATTAACAACCAAAAAGACAATGTAAAAGATGCATACATGCTCTTTGAAGTAAAACAATTACTACTAGCAAATAACATCAACAGGAAGCATAATTAGTCAATGAGCATCCTTCATGTGTATGCCAAAAATTTTGAGAGATAAAGAAAATAAGCAAACAGATTCTACATGCAATGACCAAATTAACACATACACTGTGTTAACTTTATAGCAAGCTTCATTTGATCGAGGTTAGGAATGGGATTTTTTCCAAATATCACCTTGTGGTGAAAAATCTACCCATAGAGAAACAAATTGACCAATGAGTTTAATACAATGCTCCAATAATAGACAGCCCAACCAGCATATACCTCAAAAGAATATGCACCCTCTCTGACTGCTCATGCCACTATATAAATCCCTTGGTAACACGGATATGACGACCAACACCAAGACATAGAGGGAACTAGTTACTCACTTCTTTGAAATGGGAAAATAGCCTCATGGCCATGCTGACCTATCTTACTTCAACCTAGATTATGGAAAACAGTATAAATCTTCACATCTAAGCGAAGGAACATAATCCATTTTACACTGCAAATTCCCCTTTCCACAGTGTCATCTTAACCTGTTATGTTTCTTTTCTGTCTGCCTTAATAGACCTAAAGCAACTCTGCCTGTTTAATTTCACCATTCTCTTCTCTTTATTAAAAACTCCGCTATCTTTGAAGTTTCTTCTGATAAGTAATGAAAGATCAAATTAAAGATATAAGGGAGTTGTCCAAAGAAGCTACAAGGAACAAGAGGGAAGCCCGAAAAGTTGAAAACACGATATATCATGCAAATTTTTTAAGTTTTAACTTCATACATAATTCTGGGTATCTGAATCTTAACTTCATGTACCATCACAACAGAAATATGTGATTCATTTCTCCTTGTGTATTGCACTATTGCATAAGGGGCGAAAAGGAAAAGGATGGATTTCTTCCGCTAAAACTGCATTCTCAAATAACTATTGTTTCAATTATTTATTTGTAACTATCCAAGCCGAAATTCCTCTACTTCAGTTTATTCATTAATTTTTCTAGTTAATACAGAAGATTTAGAACTTTATACATTATCCACAAATCAAGATGGAGGAAGAATTAAAAATGGAAAGAAAAATGCTTCGGAATGCTGATTACCTGCAGCAGTTTGCAACCTCACGATGCATGGGACCAGTAACCTGCAACCCATAATTAATTTTAACATCAATTAAGAGTTAAATTGGGATAACTGGAAATGAGAACCAAGTTGAACAGGTCGGAAGAAGCATACTTGCTGAAGTATAGAAAACGCTTCAGAAAACAATGTGTAGGCCTCATTTAGCATTCCCTGAAATTATAACAGAGAGAATTTATAGCCCCATTTGTCTCCAATAGTAAATCACCAAAGCATCGTAAATCTAAGAACAAAACAAGGATATGTCAAGGCTGAAATGATGAAACAGATATACCTCAGCCAATCGGACCTTCCCTGTTTCCACAAGCTCCCTAGCTTCAGAACATACTGGAATGGAATGCTTAACTACAGGTTGGAGATTCAAGATATCTGATGTTTGAAAGGGTGCTGCAGCATCAAGATCATACTTGCGTGAAGCAATCGTAATCCCTACCTGTTAAGAGAGATTTAATTGAAGATTAAATAGATTATAGATCATATGACAGTACATTACTGAAAAGTGAAAACAATAGAAACATTAGCTTAGTTACAGAGTTAGATATGCATGTTTATGGCACATAACCAGCATAAGAAATATATGTGAATAAATACAACACTAAGTTAAAAGAAATGCAAAAGAGATACCAAATGATCAAAGAATAGAGAAGGTAGAACAAAATGATAAGGTTTGCACGAATAATAATAAAAAGGTAACCAAAACATAACCAAACATTATTGGCACCATAAGATGAAAACTGACAGTTCATTGACATAAAATATATGCAAAGTTACCTTTTGGCATAGATTACGAATAGCTGAAACTTTTCTCACCCGCACTCTTGCGTCCTCTGGCAACTCAAACTACACCAAAGGAAGCTACTGTTCAAATAAAGTACTCAGAATGCTAGCAGAGATTCCATGTTGCAGTACAAGCCCAGATAAGAATACCTGATATTTGGACTTCGCAAATTCGCAAATGTCAGACCATAGAGCTTCATGGGTAATATGCACATAGGATGACTGGTTCTTCCTTTCAGATGCCCCATTTTTCCACCTTGCCTGCCCTCTAGAAGACTTGCCGGAAGCTTGATGGCCCGCTTGATCCTGAAGAAATTATATTTAAGTTGTATCCATGGTTAAAAATTAAAACTGCCAAAAGAATAAGTAGTGAATTTGTTATATTCAAACTTCTCTCTACGCAACAGGGTTCCTAGAAAAGGATTGATGAAAACTGCTTATACTATTACCGCACATACCCTCAACAACTTTTTTGTTCAAATAGCAGGAGACAACTAGATTACGTTCTAAGAGTGTTTATATTTACTGATAAAAAAAAACTAAATTCTCACATTTCTAGAGATATCCCTTCTCAAGTTTTCCTCAAAACCTATACTTACTAAACTACTATATGCAAAAAAAAAAGCATCTTCTCAGTCACTCTATGGAATAACAAGCTTCGTGCACATGCGTTGCACGTGTTTCTTATGTTGCTAATTACGACATAGTTTCCTTTCTTATAGCCATAGGCAATTAGCAACGGGCACATGTATTGCACGCGCTGAAAATTCATATGTTTTCATTGAATCATTTTGTTACTGTTACTTATTTTTTTTCTTTAAATTTATAATAATTATTATTATTATTATTATTATTATTATTATTATATTGTGCATGTTATTAATTATCTAATGTGTAGAGAGAGTAGTTAATAAATAATAGTTGTTGTTTATTAATGTGCCATGTTGCTTATTTAATGTTATAGAGGAGTTATTAATGCTAGAATTTTATTTAGTAACAACTATGCCCTCCATTTGATAAAGAATTTACAATTTTACATATACATTTTGCTAATAGAAAAACAAACAAAAGGATATTTTAGGAAGTTATGGCAAAAAAGGCTTCACTCAAGTATTTGAATTATATAATAATATAGATACACATTCTCTTATGAGGTCCAGTTACTAAAAGAAAAATATTATTAACATTAATAGAGAGAACATAATATAAAGGTGAACATCCGATGCTGTCTTTGCCTGTCTGTCCATGAATGCATAAATATTAAATATTATATATGAACTAGAATTAAGAAACCTCTGCACAACTTGCCAATGCCATATAGCATAATATCCAACACTCGATTGTTGAAACCGAAATCATTTAACGTTGTGTTTGGTTGCGCTTGAATTCCAATGAATTGGGTGAGTTTCGTGGAAACAACCCAAAATTCGTTGTTTGTTTGCAATTTGATTTCCACAGAATTAGGTGCTCACATAACTCAAAAGCATGCCAAATAGTTGGCTTTCAACATAACTCCCTGGAATACACTTCCTTGCACCACCCAAGGAGTATACTTCCGTGGAATTGGTGAAAATGAACATACTTCCTTGCAATCAAACACAACCTAAATGAAATTAAGAGTTCCTAGAGGGGTTGGGAGTCTTGTGACAAATAATAGATGAGAGCTCAAAACTAAAGGTAAAGCATAATAAATAGTTATCCAAAATAAGCAGAAAGATGCTTCTATACCTTCTTTTGGGATTTGGACTGCAAGCTGCTAGCAGCACCTTTTGTTCCCCCAGGTTGACCATGCCCAAAGAAACAGTTAAAGAAATGTGAAATTGCTGGCCCAATATCATGATCCTGCGACTCTCTCAAAACATCCTGTAAGCACACAACAAGGCGATACAATGACCATGTAAGTTCTCATTGATATAAGCAAACTCTTACTACCATATTGTCGAAATATACAGGCAACAAAAGGTTGGAAATTTATTTTTCAGCTTAATTGGTAACAAAAGTGCAAAATTAAGATACAACTCTTCTATTTTTTTCAGCTCACGTGTCTCAGAAAATTATTCGGGAAAAGACAAGTAATTAGTTGTCAAAAATGAAAGATCTGATGTGGAAATTCTTTGTTAGCAAGGAGTCACTTATATATTGACAAGTTGATTTTCACTAAAGCTGCAGCCCAACGATTATTATTTAGTAAGAGACCATAGGCAGCATGTTATAAGTCCTTTTTTTAATAAGTATGATTTTACTCAATAGCCAGAAGGCAAAAAATGAGATTTCAAGTCCATATTTTCCCTATTCAAATCTCAATGCCATTCAATAATCCATCTAGATATTCCCAGTTATCCACCTCCAATCATTTCCTAGTTTTGAGCACTTGATTAGTAATTGCATCTACATTACAACACATGGAGTTCCAAAACAGAAAGAAGAGGGGGAATTTCCAAATAGAAATACCCTGAAATTCCAATGAGATAACAACAAAACCAAGTGTGACTAAAGTCATAGGGAAACTACTAACCAAGAAAAAAAAAAGGAAAACCCAAATTACTAACTCAGAAAATTGCCCCAAGGGTACAGATATGAACTGTAGAGGCATCTTGTGTAAAATCTTCAGAAATATTACTCTTGACTCATAAAGAGCTAAACAACAAAATAAAACAAAACAGAAATATAAGAGCCCTCAACAAAGAATAGTGAATAGCATACGTAAGAATTAAGAACATTTATGCCTCATATTGCAACTAAGGGTTAATAAGTCACCTTGAGAATGTGTTTTGCAGACCTAACAACAATCTCGATTGCACAAAGATCCCATATATGAGGTAAATGTTTTGTCATATCAGCTACCTGGATAACATGATTTAGACTTGTCAAAAAGAATGAAGTAAGAAGTACCAACTAAATAAAAAAGGCAGGTGCTTCATTGCCAATTTTTCAGGCTACAGAGCAAAATATATTAAGAAGATACAGGCTCTTTCTATGAAAATTGCCTACTGAAATCATGTTTAGCTAAAGCTTTTTTTTTTTTTAAATTTTTTATGTTTAGCTAAAGCTTACTTTTCCAATATATCTAACATTAATTCCATGAGCATGGAGTGCTTCAATTAATGTCTGTCCATCCATGGGTGAAACTTCAAGGGTGCAAAGATCTTGTACAAACTTGGGGAGAACAACATCTTTAAGAAATGAACCAGCCTTCCTCACATTTTCCTCATCTGCAGCTAACTCCTGATAATATAAGATGATGGACAAGAGAAGAGGAACGTTAAAACCCAACAATTGCAAGAACAATGAATATATTGCACACCATTTAGTTAACATGACCTACTTCTTGACTCCCTGCCAACTTAAACTCTGTAAAGACATTGGGGTTCAAAAGTATTTCCTCAGATAGTACACCATTTTCAGCCGGTGCAGAATCAACTTCTGGCACGGCATTAACATTCGCCTCCTCAATTTTATCCTGTGGGAGAACATTACAACATAGCCAATTAATCTTCTAGCAGGCTTGAAGGACAGGCAAATAGTACAAGCTGTGCCTGTGTTACACGTTACCTAAACAAGAACATGTTGCATATGTAAGAGATGAGAACCCAAATTATTTTCTTGAAACAAGATATAAACCTTTTCGTTGAGTGCTGCGGTTGAATTTAAAAAAGAAGGATCAAAAGTGCTAGGGCAAAAATTAAAAAATTGATTGATTTTTTCTTTTTCTTCTTTTGATCTAGTGTTTATGGAAAGAATCAATGTATTAAATGTCAATATATCAAAAAATGTCTTCCAAAATATTTCAGTTTGAGACTCACTTACTGTCTCAAAACTAATCATTTTGAGCAGAAGTATTATTTATTACATGCAATATTTCCAATGGCTAATAAATTTTAATCAAACAGTTTACCATATTAAATTATTCTAACTACTTAAATTTAGCATAGAAAATATTGCAGGTTTGGTGCAGTCGGCTTCCTGATTGCAGGCTTTGTTTTTACGAATAACCCACCAACACTAGAGGGTAATTGCAAATATGCCACAACAATAAGTGAAGCACAGGTGGAAAATAAGATTCTTACTACATTGTATCGAGCCTGAGTGGCCACTGACAAAATATTATAATTTAACAGAAAAATCTCCTTACCTGACAGTTGGAAACTTCACCACTTGCCTCAGTACTCGCTTTAGAATCAACATTAGAAAGATTCGAAGAATCACTGACTACAGGGACCTCTCCATCAGGTTGAGATCTATCTTTTGACCTCTCTGCAGCTTCGGCCTTGCTCAAATAAACCCATGCTAAAATTAGAAAGGGAAGATAAGAACCCAATGCTGAATATACTATTCATAAGGTAATAAAGCATGAGGTTACCTGGCAAAAGGCAGTAACAAGTTCAGGCCTCAAAACACAAAATCTAGACCCAGGCCCGGTATAATTTGCATCTCGAGGAGTTACTCTCATCAAGTCCAGAAGATAATGTCTGAAATCAACACAAATCAGAAAAGAAGAAACAACAAAAACTGATGATGCATAGGAAAGTGCAGGCAAATAGCTACATAATATATTGCATTTATCCAACGTTTTACACTATGTTGTCAAAGGCGTCGCCTAGGCGTCGCCTAGGCGTGCCTAGGCGACCTAGGCGAGGCGAATTCGAGGGTATCGCATCGCATATCCCATTTTCTCTCAGGTGCACGCTTTCTTCGCCGACCGCCTTGGGTCGCCCAGGGGTCCAAGGAGGCGGTCATCCCAGATCTAAGGCGTGGTACCCCAAATCCCTTGGGTGGTTTTTTGTAAACAACAATAATTGGTGGTGTTTTTTTCGTTTAAAATGTTTTTTGGGGGGTTTAAAAACAAATTTTAAGTTTAGGGAAAGGGATTGGGATCGATAGAAAAGAGAAATCGATGTTAGAAGATGGGGAAAAAAGAGGAAGGGAAGCTAGGGTTTGCTGTTTTCTGCCGACTTGCCGAGCCTGCCATCTTCCACTCGTCGGTCGCCGGTGACGGTAAGTTCCTCTTCCTCTCTTCTCCTTCCTTTCTTTTCTTTCGTTTTTTTCTTTTCTTCCTACTGCTTCTGCCCTGCTGCTTCATCTTCTTCCTCTCGAGTCTCGTCTCTGCTGGCTGGCCGGAGTTACAGCTAGCCGGAGTTGCAGTAGTAAATCACTAAATAATGGGCTTTTAGCTTGTGTGCTCCATTGCTCTGTTAATCCATCTTGTTTAACATGTTTTATTGTTATTTATGCATATATAAGTCATAAATCACTAAATAAAAGATGTAGGAAAAATCAGGGAAATTTTTAGGGAGGCTTGTTCCTGGGTGACGCCTAGACGCGCCTAGGCGAGGCGACGAGGCCATCGCCTCGCCTCGCCTCTCGCAGAAAACAACATAGGTTTTACATTTAGAGAAATCTAAAGAAACAGATACATCTGCACGCAAATACCTACGGTTTCTATAGGATGAAAGTTTGCTAGGGGTTTTTAGGGATTTCATCCCTACTCCAATCTTTTAGGGATTTCGTCCCTTCTCCAATATTTTAGGGTCTTTAAGGATTATTTAAGGGATTTTCAAAATCCCTTCTCTGTTGAGGCTTTCTTATTCTATTGTTAAAAAAAAATTATTATTATTATTATCTTTTTCGAACCAAATGTTTCGTATGTCTCGGTATGTATCAATCTGTATCAAAGAAACAAACCAAAACATACAGATACAATACATTACGAAACAAACTGAAAATAAAAATTTAGGTAATGTTTCATATCGGTGTCTCAGTATACCGAGATGCCACGCACAAAACATTCCAAAACAAAATGATACTTTGAACGTGGTTACAACTCTGTCTCTTTTTTTTTTAATCTTTTTCCACATAATTGAATGTGTATGACAGGGGTTGCTCTTTTAGGCCACCATGTTTCAGAGAATGCATGTGCTCCCTGCTAGTATAGTAAATGATACGTGAAAATTCACTGGAACAACAATAGATACAAAGTAAAATTTATCAAGTTCCTACAAGTTAGTAATCACCTGTCATCACAACCGACAATACCCTTGCATTCCACAGGTGCAGCCAGTTTGACAGCATTTCCAGATGCATCAAGAACAGTATGTTCCTTTATGTGAAGACGCTTTGCAGCCTCTAGTACCTATGTATCAAGTTTAATATAGTGAGAAACTTAACAGCAACTCAAGAAAAAAGAGGGGTGAAAAAAGCTCAAGAAAATAGGTCAAACAGCATATCAGCAAAAGATAAGACACAAAAATGAAACATTGAGAAACCCACATTCCGTGTAAGAGAAATATTCAAATGAATATGGATTTCCAACCCCATCAGCACAATACATCAGATAAACTTGTAGAATAGACTGCTGCCTCTGTGCCTCACCTCCTCCATAAGGCAGAAGCTCATGATGATATGCATGTCTCTCATTATTTTAGTTTTAAGAAAAAAGATTTGTGCATGCATGTGACAAATAGCAACAGGATGCAATGAAGTGAACCAAGTTAAAAAGGAGAGAACTAGTTGATAGAATAAAAAATGCATTAACATACATGAAACATGACACTACTAGTTAGGAAGTTTAAAATCCTCGATCTTCAACGGTACCATTCCAGAAAGCTCCATGCGAAATAACATACCAAAGTTACAAACACCACAAGGTTAGGCACTAAAAAGGAGATTAATAGACCGGTATGCTGGTAAAGGCAACACACAAGTCCTCATCTCTTACATCCAAGATGGACGAAAGAATCCTATTGAACATTTTGCACCCAAACTTTAGTATATGGTGCATATTAAATGAACCCCTACTCTTTCGACTTCTGAGTATCATAGATTGTACGTAAGTCATGCCAAATTTAATGAAAATTAAATGCTTGCGAGGTTCTCTTCAACATAGTAGGCTACAATATAGTGGTATACTATTTGCATTTTTCCATAAACAACCAAAAAAGCAAGCTTTCAGCAGATACAACAACTGAATAATTATACTGTAGAAGTATCATCCAGTATCCATTATGATGATAGCCATATAGGGATCACATTATGTTGAGAGGAGTGAACCAGGTATGTGAAGTATCAAGAACTCATAAGTCGTGAAGCACATTTTAAATGACTATTAGGGATAAACAAATGTCAGGTGCGTCTTTATTCTTTATGAGCTTCATTTATGGGGTATACAACTGTGGATTAATCGTTTACCAAGTACTGCAAATGCAAAATCTGTATATGATGCATATTAAACGAACCAACCTACTTCTCTGCTATTATAAAAAAAAATAACAAATTTGTTTTCTTGGTTAAACTACAGAAACTTCAAATAGAATTTTTACGTTCGGAGGAATTTATAGGATCATTTTCTATCATATTAGATCACCCTGAATTTCTAAATTGTTAAGGCATAACAAAAAAGGATCTCAAAACTGTTTCTGCAATACAAGAAGAACAAGAATGCGAAACACAGCTAACATGGTAAGACAAATGAAACTTCGAAAAGTCCCTCACCTTCGAATGAAATGCTTCATTCCAGCAGATTTTCTTGCCATTGTCAACCGAACCATAGAGAAGTGAGTCTGACTTATCTCCTTGGAGGATACCAGGTATAATACTCTGAGATAAAGTAGATAAGATGGTGTAAGAAATTGACCAAGTGGATGGAGCACCAAGAAGTTATTTATATATGTAAAATGGATGAGGTTTATTTCATTTTATTTTTTAGAGAATATAGAGAGGATAAAAGCAAAGAATTAAGGTTTATTTTACAATTGTTGCAGGAAGAGGATAAAAGCAAAAAATTCTTTCAAAATAGAGACAAGATATGACAACCTATTAAAGAGATCAGTTTAATATGCACCTGTGCTACTACTCTATGACCCCTGTAATCAATTATGGCCATGGCAAGATTATAAAGTCCAGGAACATCAGCTTCCTGGTATGCTTTTGTGCCCTTTAGATCATTATTTGCAGAAGCATAAGTGGCCTGTTCACTGTCAGCCAACTGTGAGTCAGCAGACGCATCTGGGTTTGGATCCACCACACCTGGAACTTCCTCTAAATTTGACCCATTAGATTTCTCCGCATGTGAATCACAACAGTTTCCATGATTGCAAGAAGTCTTCTCAGATGAATCAGGCAAAGAGCTCACGCTCTCAATCTTTAATTTAACAATTGAGGCATGGTTTTTGGATAGCTGCCCAAGGTCCGCATCAACAGCAAAGCTGAAGAATATGTTGTTATGAACATACCTAAAGTAAATATACAGCAAGACATGTTAGTCCATTAAATGCCAGATTCATTGGGAAAAGGAATCAAGTCAATCAACAATCTTCCAGATTACATCAAGATATCTCTAGCAGCTAACAACTTAGAAGGTATAGCATACCTTTCTTAGAACTGACGTGTATAAATCATCAGAATCCTAATCCGCAAGCAAAAAAGGAAAAATAGCATGGCATTTAAACAGAATGCACTCCGATGCGATGACATTGACATATTATTTTGATAAAAAGAAAGCAGAAGTGACATTCATTAAGAAATAAAATGACAAACTACTCAAATCTGTAGGTTTTCAATGATGTGCCTTAGACAGTAAGTACTATCAGTTGCTTATAGTTATGACAAATACAACGGAAAATGTCAAGCACTTCTGTTTTTCCACTCACATGTGAAAACACTCTGGATCAGTTGGATTAATTGGGGGTATACATCTGCTGATGACTCCAACTGCACCACTAATTGCAGCATTGACAAAATCAGAAGTCACTTTATAGAGAGCCCTATCTCGCAAGATCCTGCAACAACATTAACTTCTTAGCAATAAAGACCTTCCGCACTACAAACCAATCGACACTTCTATTTCTTGTAGCAATGGAGATAACCATCAAAAGAAAAATTAAAAAAAAAATAACAAGGAATATAAATGATTAAAATGCAGTAACAGAAAGAATGACCAAATACACCTTTCCTGAGGTGTAGTATGAGGAAACTCGCGACATGACTGAACTTCCTCATTCCAGTCTCTCTGCATGCCAACAAGCTCACTGCCATATGATAGAGTTAAAGCATCCTCTGCTCTAGCTGCATCCCGGTTATGGTCTGAAGCAAAAGAAGCCAAGAACTATATCATCAGCAATCAAAGCCTTGTCCAAACTATTAGGGTGAACCCATGAATGTTTATTTAAAATGTTTAGCAATCTCAACATTGACAAAGAGCAAGGAGGACAGGGAAAGGAAATATCACCAGTAATATATAGAACCGCTTACTATCGCAGTAGAAGGGAAAAAAATCAAATAAAATGCATCGTCAGAAACAAAAATACACTAAACAATAAGCTACACACAAATATGTCCCTAGCATGTTTTCATCACTGTTTGACACTTTGACATCATTAAGCTATTGAAAGCAGTAAACTAAATCAAGTAGTCTTTAAGGTGTGTAAAAAATATGTTGTGTTTTTTAGGCTTACGCCACAAGAAAGCCTCGAGGCTATGGAAGACAAATGTTTTTCACTCCCGGTAGGAGGTGCTCCAGGCCTTCCTCTTCTGTTTTTCTTCTTTCTTTGTATCCAAAATAATGAACTTATGCTCCCGGTTGGGAATGTCAAGTGTGCCGCCATATGTAATAGCTTAAATGCATCAGATATTTCAGCAATTCAGATAGCCCTCAGGATTGTTGCTTTCAATCATCTTAGGATTTCTCTATATTGCATGAAAAGATTCATTTGATTCAAATGAACAATCAATCATAAATTAAGAGGGTGTTTGGCAACACAATAATAAGTAACTTTTCTACTTACGTAAGTCAAAAAGTAGAAAAGCATATACGGAATGCAAAAACAAAATCACTTATATAAGTAGAAAAGTTTCTTTTATCCAAAGCAAAAAAATTTGCTTTTGACTTGTGAGAAGTTACTTTTGCCTCGAGTTGCGAATTAAATTTTTTTTTTTTTGAAACGAGAAAGAATTGTATTAGAAAGAAGAAGAATGAACAAAAAGACAGATTAAATTTGTTTTTTTCTCTCTTAAACAATTAATGGTCTCCAACAAACTACTAACTTATTTACTTATAAGTTAGTACTTTGCCATACAAACTTCTCCTAACTTTTGACTTCACAAAAGTAGAAGTGCTTCTATGAGAAGCATAAGCACTTTGACTTATGGTTGCCAATCACCCTCTAAGTAAGAACTTGACCTGCACAGAAATGAAGTTTGGAGCTTTCACATCTAAAAGAAGAATTATGTAAATGAAAATTAGCAGTTCGTGACCATGATGGAGCATGGCACAAATACTCACCCTCTAAAAATGGAAGCAAAACAAACAAAGGACAAACAAAAATTCTAATTAAAAGTCGAAGCTACATGCAAGTATAGAGTGAAAGACCCTCATGTAACGTAACTGCTTTAAATGATAAGGAGATCAAATCATTATTCATATTCAGGAACTATAAAAGGAATGATATTTCAACTTCAAAAAAAATGAAGAAGAAAAAGAGTATGCTTCCATCAAGCTTTCAGAAGGAGAAAAAACACCATGCTTAACTTTCAAGTAACTGAAGTTACCAGGAACGGGATATGCACCAAGCCACGAATTCGGTTCTAGCAGGGACTGCACATTTTCAAAAGGGTGTGCAGAGGCCTTACGCTCCAAAACTTCACGAAAAGCTACACAAAAATTCACTTTGGAGGTTAAAATATTGCAATACCAGGGTTCACACCTCGTAATAATGTCCTGAGCCTGTTTACATACCTTTCTTGAATTTGGGGCTAATCTTCTGCAGGAGACCAATAAGCGTTGTCGCTTCAGAAGCAGATTTAGCCATCCTCGGATCTAGTGTATTCCCTGTGCTTGAATTCACATAAAATGTGTTTGTGGTTCCCGTAATACAGAACTTTTGTCCTTCCAAAGTTACAACATCAATATAAATCAAATCTCCAACAAGCCTGGAAATGAGAAAAAACATCAGAAACCAGTACATCCTCCCTCTAAGAAAAAAAGGAAAGAAGAAAGAAAAAACAAGCTCACCAAAAGTGTTATAAATACCATCAAGGAAATCAAATACATAAAGATCACCGAGTAAGAAAGCGAGCCAAGATGAAGAGTGGAAAGTAGTTTAAGCAGATGTCTACAAAGTGGGTAAGGTTCATCTAAGTAAATTACCTCCTATAACTTGGAGGAGGATTGAATGAAGAAAAGACGACACTCTCCACACATTTGATCTCCTTAGACGAAGATGACACCAAATTACTAAGTGAACCAGTAACATCCTCCATGAAACCCAAACCATCAAGCTCCGGTGCTTCTGCTTTCACTGATTCTGGACCACAACAAGTACTCAAATCTCACACAAGCATCAAAGAGTAGATTGAGAATTTCAGATATTTAATACAATTAAGCAAAATACATATCAAGAAAAAAGGAAAGACAACAGATAAACTTAAAATCGTAAGAATAAAAACCTGCAGTTTTGTTTTGCAACATCTCATGCTGCAATGCAAGTGATGTTGATAAGGAGGCATGATGAATGGAGAGAGAAAGCAATTCTCTGGCACGGTGAACATGAGCCCTTATTGATCTATCATCATAAAGTGCTGCCATACATGCATCCCTATTAGAGTCCACAAAATACCGAAAGTAACCATTTCCAGACAAATCAATAGAAAATAACTACTGTTTACAATAGACTTAGCATACCAGGAACCATCTCCAAGGTGCAACCACCAGTTGTAATATCTGCGACCTCAGAGATTTCATTGTAATCCTCCAGATGATGAGCAGTACCATCCTTGGTGTGCAGTACTAAATCATAGCACGTAAGGTAACAGGTCTCTGGAGCATCAAGAAGGAACTGTCTCAAGTCCATAACGGAATCTCCTGGATTTAACTGTCCATTGAGAATCAACACCAATCAGACTAAGACTCCCTACTAAATAAAGAAAATAAGATACCAAAGGCAACTATCTCATAAATACAAAATATTCAATTCAAGAAAACAAAACAAAGCACGGGACGGCTATATTAAATAAATAAAAAAATCCAGTGAATAGTTAGTTACTTTTGGACGGAACATGCAACATCATTTGGACAAAGCTCTTGTATGGATTTTTTCCTGGAACTAATTTAAAAGGAGAACAGTTTCACTGATCAAATTAACTCACTTGTAACTCTAACTTCTCGCCAGATTGAGCTTTGACAGAGACAGGATAGAGATGAATGTCACCTATTCCAACATAAAAAAACAAAAAAGGAAAGAAAGAATATCAAATAAAGATGTCAAGTAGATATATAAAACCCACCTATTCCACAAAAATTAAAAAAATTAAAAAAAAAAGTGACAAAACATCCAATTGAAGTTGTGAAAAGAATAAATGAATAAGAAGCACACAAAACTTTAAAATAAATAACAGAACAATAGTCTGGAAGCTATTGGAAAGTTGCCCATCTACTAAAATTTCCTCATGTTATATAAAATGCTTCAGATTTTCCAACTTCTAAAATGAAATTAATGAGTTCTCTTTAGAATTTTGGCATTGAAAGTAGAAGTTGATAGGTTATCAACTTATGTGTATGGGATAAATACAATGTGCAAGTCTTCATCGAATTTGTGAGCAATTCTTATGGCAGAATACATGTTGCATTTTAAAAGAAACAAATGTAAATATGTATGTGTACTTATAATCAACATATCAAAAAGAACCCACTTGCTATTAGATTACCTTCAGCTTGTTTCGATTGATTTGCCGAGGTTTCAGATGGAGCCTCTGTTGCCTCAGACTTAATATTAATATTGCTTGAATCCTCAATAGGAGAAACTCCATTAGCAACAGTACTGGTAGCTTCTGAAGCGCTCGAATTATCTTTCAATGGAACATCAGCAGTAGCAATGGGTTCCAAAGAATTCGTAGAATTCTGTGACCCTCTTCTGTTTTTAGCTTTGTTCGACTTCCCTGCCATTTCTCACACCCTAATCCAAATAACAAAAATCAGTCATCCACTCCAAAACCCCTTCTCTTCCAGCTTAAAAAATATTCATGAACGAATACCCAGAAACTAAAACGTACAAATAACTCAAAAAATCAAACAATAACAAAACAAAACAACAACAATCATCATTTCTTTATTCAAAACAACATCTCTTTTTTTTTATAATCACTGAAAACAACATCGTTACTTCATTCAAAATAACATAAATCGAACTTAAACAGCATTTAAATGAACAAGTACAACAAAAGCAAGATATCTGTTTAGCTTGCCAACAAAAAGGGCGTCTAAATGACTCACAGTAGCGCAATATAAACAATAAAAACATAAGCAATCACTAACCCACGGCAGGTGCTTACGGCGATGACGATTATCAGTTCACCAAAAAAAAAGCTCGATTTGCAAAGAACTGTGAAATCAAACAAACTGGTGAACGTAAAAGAGAGAAGATAAATAGAAAACAGTAGAGAGAGAAAAAGTAGAGAGAGAAAGAGAGCTTGTAAAAGTGGAGGCGGAGAGGGTTTAGATGGTTATTAAAGACGGCGGCGCTTCTGCGCTTTTACAGTGGGGTTCAGGGGGAAGCTAATTTGCGAACCGAGAAACCTCTGAACCTCTTTGGGCTCTCTCCAATTTTTCGTCCCTACTTTTCCTTCATCCAATATTATTTATTGGACAGAACTACCCTTAGAAAAACTCATTATTCTTCACTTAATTAATCTTTGAAGATGGATAGGGTCAAAACAATTTTGATTTATTAGGTAATGTTTGGATGATTGGAATAAACACGTTTAGATGATCGGAATAGAATTGCATTATCGAAAATGTGATTTTTCAATAGTAAAAATAGTAAATACATATACTTCTTTAAGAAAAGAGTGTCTGTGTCATATCTATATTGTGTCTTTTGATAGTACTTTTAGTTGAAAAAATAATAAATTAAGAAAATAGTATATGGGTCTGTGTTTGTACTTCTTAGTTTTAGAGTCATTTTGTCAAGTTATTTGATTTCTTATGAATATATCTAGATATCATAAAAACCATCTTGAGATCAATGATTTCTAGCCATTGGATTTGAGTACTTTTTACATGGTTTTTTGAACTTTGACTCAAATCATAAAATTTTGTTAAATCATATGCTAAAATTTACTTTCAAGTTTCAACCTCATTTGTCACGTGCCTGTCTCACTGTATTAATATGACAAGCACGTGATAATATAAAATATAGTGGGTTAGTGTAGAGGGGTATTTTTGTCATAAAAAAATACCAAAAACTGAATAGAAGCGACAGTGTGGAAAAAGCGGTTCCATCTTTTTTGCCAAAAAAATAAAACAGTGTCTTATGAGATCGGAGCATATCTCGTCCGATTGGAGGCTTTTTTTAGGGTTTTAGGGTTGGAGAAACTAAGGAAATGATATTTTCAAGAACTGTGTTAACGCCAGGCATTTTTATTGCCAGATACATTAAATGCATTTCAGAGTAATTTTGGACATTTCATCAAAACAATAATTGTGAATTTCAGCCGTGAGTTGGAATGTGTTTAATATATCTGGCAATCTGAGGATGTGCCTGGTAATATCACTATTCACTACAACAACCTCACAGTGTTATCACCGTTCAGGTCATTTTTTCATAGGGATGGGGTTTTCTTTATTGGTGTTTGTGTGTTGGTTTCTTATGTAAGTTGTCACTTAAGCACTGTTTCCATTAATGTTTTTTTTTTTTTAATAAAGTCATTAATGTGGATTAGGGTTTAGGGTTTTTTTCATACCTTGTTAGTTCCTTAAACTTGTGAGATTTTAGTTGGGTTAATTTAATTTACCCCCCCAAAATAATTGGTCAATCGGACTTACCCCCCTCAAAGATCAGATATTGAACTTACCCCCTCAAACTAACGGTTTCCGTGATTCTGTCGTTAGAAGGCACACGTGCGTCTCGCACGCTCCATTTTTTAGGGGGGTAAGTCTGATTAGCCAATTATTCTGGGGGGTAAACTAAATTATCCCAAAAAAAGTGGTGCAGAGTAGAAATTAACCCTGAGAGAGATACCAAAATGGAGAGATGGGTGATGGTGGGGAGGAATCACCATTGTTTGTCGAACTTGGGCTTTTAGTGATGGAAATAGTTCAAATTCTCTTCAAATCTCACCTGGTGTCTTTGATGAGAGGGTCTTTCAAGTTCGTCCTTGTAAATTAGAATAATTGGTTAATATTTTTATCTTTTTTA
>MVGT01001109.1:47700-93677 GCA_002174775.1 Macleaya cordata
TAAAAAAATACTTAAAATTTTTTTCTAAAAACTAATAAAATTAAAAATAATTTTTTATAAAAAATACCCGTTCATTGAAGCCATACGAGACTAGTTTATACATATAGTTGTACTAGAGTAGTAAGACGCATAGACAACAAAATATTTTTTAGAATATTCACGCAAATATTCTTGCGAATATTTCAAGTTAGGACCTTCTTTCAATGCATGACTAAAACATGTTGAAACAATTAAAGAAAATTCCTTGTCCCTTATATATAACAACAAATAATAGTATGTTATAATATCGGTGGCAGATCCACTATGTAGACACCAAACAATATATGTTGAAGAGTCAACATATATGTGTCATACATATATGGATCCCCTTATATATACCCCCCATTTTTATGTAGTAATTTATACGGATGAGTTGAAATTGGTTTGAATCAATACAATCTCTCTACACTTCTCTCTCGTACTTATACTATTTTACTTACACTTTCACTTACAGCAAATAGTGTAGTTATTATAACACGTAATCACGAGTCTCTACCAATCTTTTACAACAAGATCGAGTCCTTGACAATTCGTAATCAACTCAAAGTTCTTAGTCACTTTACAAAATCAAAAAGGTATAACATCGTCTTTGTTATTTCAATTATGCCGACTCTAATAAAGCTTGAATTTAAAGCTCTAGATATTTCTGGAGATAATTATCTCTCATTGTTATTTAATGTTGAGATTCATATCTAATCCAAAGACCTCAGAGATACAATAGAGGAAGGTAATCACGCGACCCTGTAGAGTCGCACAACTTCCTTAAATTTTTCTATGTTATCATCTATATGCTGCTTTAAAATCTGAATATCTAACAGTTAAAGATCCATTGATCCTTTGGAATGATCTGAAGGATAGGTTAGATCGTTTGAAGTTGGTCACACTCCCTAATGCCTAATACAACTAGCTTAACCTGTGCTTACAAGATTTTAAATCTGTGACGGAATATAATTTTGCTTTGTTAAAATCACCTCACAGCTGAAATTGTGTGGTGTGACCGTCACAGATGAGCAAATGTTAGAGAAGACATTTACGATATTTTATGCCTCGAATGTGCTCCTGCAGCAGTAGTATCGAGAGCATCGTTTTAAGAAATATTCTAAACTAATCTCTTTTCTTCTCATAGCGGAACAAAATAATGAGTTGTTATTGAGGAACTATGTTTCTCGTCCTACAGGTTCTGCATCATTGCCAGAAGCACATGCAACGTCCTCTTCTAGACATAAAAACAGATGTGGTAAGTATGACCGTTATGATAAAAGGGGTAGTCACAGTAATTTCAGACATGCTCTGTACCACCGGAAGTGTAAAAATATGGATAAGAATAAATCGAACCACCAGAAGTGGGATGATACAGAATCGAACCACCAAAAGAGGGACGATTCTGAAACAAAGCAGAAAGGTTTGCCGAATAAACTTCGTAAAACTTATGAAGAAGTCTGCTATCGTTGTGGTATGTATGGGCACTAGTCGCATACCTGTCGTACAACGAGACATCTGGTAAATCTTTACTAGTCTTCTCTCAAAAGACCAGAAGCTAATGCTAAGATAAATTTTAGTTACAACAGTGACCCATTGGCAAATTCCCACCTGGAATTACCTAATGTCTTTCATGATCTCTAAAGGCAGTGATTTGAATCAAATATTTGGTGATGGACATGTCTTCACCCAATGAAGTTTTTGTTGTATTTGCTTGTATATACTTGTACTTTTTCTTATATATACATGTGTTCGCTTTATCTTATACTTATCTTTTAGTTTATTTAAACATGAAAGGATATGGATTCCAGCACAAACATATCCAGTCTCGAGATAGAAGATATATATCTAACAGACAGTGTAACAATGCACACATACCTTCGTGACCACTATAACTGGTATAACTAGTTTGATCAAAGGCTCCGGCAGAACCAGTATTATGTTACCAAGTAGTACCACCTTATAACAGTCAATGGAAATCACATAGAATACATGTGTATTACCTCAACTATCCAGTGCCAGAAGCACATACTAGAAAAGCTTTATACTCTCTCCTCTAAGCACATGATCAAGAAGATTGTATCTCCTGACTATTTATGATCCAGAATATCATATCTCTGAAACTAGTTCAATGATCCACAAGGTCATATTCACAAACTTTCATTTTGATGAGACAGTCTTCCCACCGTTAGGGGGAGAAAATCAGCCGCTTAAAGTACAGCATGAACTTTGTTAGAATGCACCAACTTTTTTTATCTTGATCCTAATACTAATCAATCTGAAATTGAAGTGTAAAGGATTATTCAGCTCTAGATAGCAAATAAAATGCCTGATGCATTAAATGATGTAGTGAAAGTGACTAAGTCAAATGTACCTGCTGCAAATGTCCCAGCAAGACGTCATGTCCCAGAAGGATCTGTTGTTTCAATATGACACACTATGAATATTATAGCAAATGAGTCGTCTAACGCATGGCTAAAGCGTGGATGACCACTCGGCTCAAAAGATTCTGTTCTCTGGAAGCGAAAATGCCAATCAAAATTTATGCGAGATAGCACTCCAGAAGATGCTATTAAAAGGTCCACACTCTCTAAAGAAATAACTCCTAAAGAGGAACAATCTCCTGATGAGATATAAACTCCTGAAGAGAAACAATCTCCTAAAAAGATATAAACTCATGAAGAGATACAAACCCCCCGACGATGAGCATCCTCCCAAAGAAGACCAGGTACCTAGAAATGAGGAAATCTCTATATATTGTGCATGCACTAGAGAGGTATGGGATCACAATGAAACTATTATCGACGACATATCCTCATTCTCAGTTGCTACTGAAATTATTATAGATGATGATGGTATTGAACCACACTCTGTAGAGAACTGTCGAATTATAAACAAAAATATAAAGAAGCAATCCAAATAGAATTGGATTCTCTTACAAAATGTGAAGTATTTGGACTTGTAGTTCCAACACCCGAAAATATAAACCCTATAGGCTACAAATGGGTATTTCCAAGAAAGCGCAATAAGTTGTTTGCTATAAAGCATTACTTGTGGCACAAGGTTTCTCGTAGAAACTTGGGATTGATTACTTGAAGCAAAGAAAGTCCCTGAAGGATTCAAATTGCCTAAAGTAAAGAAAATCCCTGAAGGATTCAAATTGCCTCAAACAAAGAAAATCCCTAAAGGATTCAACTTGCCTGAAGCAAATAAAATCCCTGAAGGATATATTATCAATCCTATTTGTCTATGCGTATTCATTAAGAAAATAGAACCTAGATTTGCTATCATTGCTATATACGTCAATGATATAAATCTAATTGGGACTCCTAAAGAGCTCAAGAAAGCTACAGAATACTAGAAGGAAGAATTGAGATGAAAGATCTCGGAAAAATAATATTTTTTATCTCGGCCTGCAAATCAAGCATAATACACGTGGAATTCTTGTCCATCAAACAACGTATACTGATAAAGTCCTAAAGCGCTTTAATATGGACAAAGCATATCCACTTAGTATTCCTATGGTTGTGAGATCTCTCGATGCCAAGAAAGATCACTTTCGCCCAAAAGAGGAAAATAAAGCACTAATTGGTCCAGAAGTACCATATCTCAGTGCGATCGGTACATTGATGCATCTTGTACAATGTACTAGACCTGATATTACTTTTGAGTAAATTTATTAGCCAGATTTAGTTTTGCACCGACAAGAAGACATTAGATAAGTGTCAAACAGATTCTCCATTAGATCTCTGCGAAACAACAGACATGAGATTGTTTTACTCTAAGAATCCATCTAATGCCTCACAAATACAGGGCTATAGAGATGCTGGGTATGTTTTTATAACTGGTGATACAGCTTTTTCTTGGCGATCCAATAAGCAAAGTCTTTCCGCCACTTCTTTGAATCATTCGGAGATTATCGCACTGCATGAAGCTAGTAGAGAATTTCTGGGGCTAAGATCACTAATTGGCCATATCAGAAGCCCTTCGCTCTATCTTCTATCGCTGATGTACCAACAGTTATCTTTGAAGACAATGTTGATTGCATATCACAAGTCAAAGAAGGCTACATTAAAGGTGATAGAACTAAGCACATCTTGTCGAAGTTATTTTATTCTCACTATCTCCAGAAGAGACATGAAATTGATATCCCGCATAAACAATCATATGAGAATTATGTAGATCTATTCACTAAGTCTCTACTAACAATGACATTCAAAAAGCTGATTTATGGTATTGGCATAAGACATATGCATCATCAAGCAGACTGATATGAGGGAATGCTCAATCAGGGGGAGTATTCCAGTGCTAGCATTTGTCTTACTGGACCTTATCACGCTATACTCTTTTTTCTTTGTAAAGGTTTTGTCCCTTTGGGTTTACCTTACCAATGTTTTTAATGAGGTAGCTTATGCGAGTTCAGCACTATTCTAAGTTTATTGTACTCTTTTCCCTAGCTCAGGTTTTGTCCCTCTAGATTTTTCTGGCAAGGTTTTTAATGAGGCAACTATCTTAGAATGGTGGACATCCAAGGGGGAGTGTTATAATATATGTGGCTGAATCACTATGTAGACACCAAACTGTATATGTTGATAACTCAACATATATGTCTCATGCATATATGGATCCTTACCCATACCTTAACCCCTTATATATACGCCCCTTTCTTATGTAGTAATTTATACGGATGAGTTGAAATTGGTTTAAATCAATACAATCTCTCTACACTTCTCTCTCGTACTTATACTATTGTACTTACACTTTTGCTTATAGCAAATAGTGTAGTTATTATAACAAAGTAATAGTTGTAGTTGTTTATTATATGTTAAGGTTGTTTTCAACAGATAATTTTAAGGGTCTGCTAGTGTGACACCAAAAAAATTGTATAGATCTCTACACCAAGCGGTTAGGGCCAACTCCAAAGCCTAATTTTTTATGACAATATTTTTCTCATCATATAAACTGTTCATACAAAAAAATCAGCAGATTCTAAAATTTCTAACCCTATCAAAAGTTCATTTCAATCAGTGGTAATAAATAAACGGTGAGGAACAAAGATCAACTTTAGATGGCATGAGAAATTTAAGAATCGACTTATTTTTTTGTGAAAATGATAACATTCTTACAAAAAATTTGAACTTCGAGTGCGCACTAACAGTGTAGCGTGACACCATATTTTTTTTCTGTCACGCTGGCAATTTTTTAATTTTAAAGAAGAAAACCATGTCTACTTACTCGATCAAACTTTTTCTATCTGATGTTGAAGAACACCATATATATATATATCATTGTTTTCTTTGACCAACATATATATATGTCATTGTTTATGAAGGCAGAAATATCTTTTAGGTTTTCTTTTTCAATAAATATATTTTAATTAGGAAGAAAATCAACTAATAAGTCACACCTACACCATTAGTCAAAAGCATCGAGCTGAAATGTTTGAAAATGAGAGATGACCCTTATCTTCCATTTTATTCTTTCAAATCTATTAATAGATTGGAACAAAAAAGAAAATTGGTACAATGTTTAACTGCCCTACATGACCATTGGGAGACCATTTGGCCCTTTCTTTTTTGGCTTTTAGGGTTTTCAAGGATTTTCCAAAGTGATCAGTCTCTCTCTCTAGACACCAGATTCTGCCCTTCAGTGATAAAGTAATAAAGAAAAATATCTGATTGGTACTTTAAACCTTTTAACTTCCTCCAATCTATATCCAAACCCTAATCTTCACCATATATATGTCTATTCTTTATTTTGAGAATTATTGATGTACTTCAATTAACTTCTTGTTTTCATTTTAATTTATTGTCACTGATTTCTATCTAAACTATTATGCATACGAGTGACAATGTTTCAGTGTATTATTTTTAACTACAATGAATGCACATGGGCGACCTTGTTGATTGGACACCACCATCAAATTATCAACACATGCACGAGTTCATTCATTGTACCAACCAAAACGAGTCATCAAATTTCATAATTTTCAGTGGCCCGCAAATAGTTTCATTTCGATCAAACTGTTAAAACTACTATCAATCCGGGTTTTAATGGGTTTGCAATCTTTGTGATTTTAAGTTTTTAACAGAGTAATGCGAGGGGGACACAGCTGGAGAGCATATTTTTGGACACACTAGTGGGCTCACATAGAGATGATCTAACTATCCAAGCTATGGACAAATCTCTCCAAACTTTATTTTGAGACTAGATAGACTCATATATTATTTGGTGGCCTAGATGGTCTGAAATAAATCCATATTGGGTGTTTTGGACGTTCTCCCTTATTTTAAATCAAAATTACTAATTTCTTTGTTGAGGTGGTATACTTTAATTTGTCGCGAATACTAAAATGTTGTGAGAATAACAAAAAGATGATCTAAGAGTGTGAAGATAATATCCTCATGGTATAAATCAGCTCCCTATAAAATCAATATGTTCATCTAAAACCTCTGATTAGAATGATTTTGTTATTTTGACGAGGATGATCTATATGTTAAATAGATCATCCTTACTAAAACTCAACCCTTGCATCATCTTCATAAGAGCTGACCCCACAATACATTGGCCACACATTAATTGCCACATTGGGCAAACTATCCTAATACTCCTTAGCCTCTCAATTTCGTTGGCTTTATATATACAAGTAGGAAAGAAGTTCGTCTTTTACATCAAGTACATTATTTGGAGAATGATTCATTCATATATTAATTTCCAACTAACTAGTAAAATATAATGGGGTTTACATTTTTCAATGTGAATCTCTTTTATATATGTATGTCCATTCTCCCCACACGCACTTCGCGCGCGTTGGCCTCATGCGCGCTTTGCGCGCACCCACAAATGCGCCTTTAGATCACTCCACGCGACTCCACCGTCAAGTGTAAATCAGGTGTAAATAAATAACTATGGCCACAGGACACATCCGGTATTTCGTAAAAGAATATAGGGTTATTTTGGTCATTTACTACACCCACAGGATACATGGTATTTCATAAAAAATATAAGGTTATTTTGGTCATTTAGGGGTGTGGGGTTATGTTGATCCAGCATCAAATTTTTGTCTTTTAGGGTGGGGGGTGACGGTCACCCACCCCCTTTATCTTTGTCCTAGTCATCCAAAAACCATCCTTTGTTATATAGATTCGAAACTATTTTATTTTATCTTAATTCTTCCCTTGAAATTGTAATATCCAATATGTACATTGGATTCCCTAAACCCCAAACCCAATAGCAGCGTTCTAAGTACATTTGATGGTTACATATATGGCCTGACAGAAATATGATTTACTTATTTTGCTATTTATAACCTATCGGGTCCCTAACGGTCCCAGATAAACCGTAGTAGCATCCTCACATCTTTTGTAAAAATATTAAATATATCTTAATCATTAATTTTTGTAGATACTCAAATTTGGTTCGCTCAGAATACCTTAGTAGTTCCGTCAAAATCAATCAAGAAGCATCTGAAATGGTACTCGACAGAGTCGAAACGACGAATGAGAGCCAAAACCTCAGGACAACTCTCAGAAACACCCGAAAACTCTTAGAAAAACTCTGAAAAATCCTGAAAATAATTTCGGAAGGTCCGAAAAACACGAAATCAACGCGAGAAAGCACTGAAAAGCCCCCAATAGGCTAAACCGCACGAAGGAGGGCGCCACAAAGGCTAAACTACCTTTGTGGAGGCCCTGTCACAGATCCCAAAGATCTGGGTACACTTTGAAGGTGCGCGCGGGTACGCTCAGAACTAGGGCCAGGTCTTATAAATAGGACCCCCTCCTTTATTTTGGGATCTCAGAGTCCATTTTATACTTTGGAACTTCTGAATCTCGTGTATGCTTAAACCATCGAGTCACATGCATCGAGTCTTCTAGCTCCACGTCTTTCTTAAGTTTCAGAAAATTTCTTTGACGGCCACCTGCTGCCGTCAGGACACGAACGAAAACAAAAATCGAATAGGAATCCCGTAGAGAAAACCTACCGAAGCTAGAAAACAAGAGAAATAGTAACAAACCTCTGCCCAAAATTTTGGTCAAATCCCCAAAGCGCTCAGGTATGCTCAATACTCTCAAACTTTTTATAATTCATTGCTCAAAGATATAGTACATTAACCATATGTAATTATTTTTGAAAAGCAATAAACATAAAACTTCAAAACAACAAATCCCCCCACAAGTTACGTTGAGAGTGAAAGAAACTAGGATGTGCAGATTAAGAAGCAAATAGCTTGAGTTATTCAAGCTGGTATAAATGTAGCTGATCAATTAAACTATTATTCTATCACTTGGGATAAGGGTTGCTTTGTAAGAATTCTTATTGTTTTAACATTTTTATGAGCTTAGATGTTAAGTTTTAAATTGTATAATTGATGTATTAATTTACATATAATTTTCTTTATACATAGTTGAAGTAATTAGATTTTATATGAACTTGTATAAATCCTGTAATTTATACTGTCAGATTTTTAAAACAGTGTTTTCAGGCTTATTTTGGTCAAAATTGAGCCGAGTCTATTTTTGACAAAAGTATAGATCTCGATTTTTTCTTTTCAAAAAGGTGTTATACCATGTATTTTGGATTTATAATTAGAGAGTAATTTATCTTGAAAATTACTGATTTTCGATTATTATTAAAAAATATAATATTATTTTTTAAAATTCGTATACACATCTGTATCAGTACTTCGGACACATATTTGGGCCTTTTATGTTCAGAATTGGCTTTGGGTTATTTCAGATGAAATTGAAGACCTTTAAATCTAGCTTTCAGAATAGTTTCATTTATATAATTCTGAATTAAGATTAGATAGTTATGAATAATTTACTCAATTGTGTGCAATTGACACCAAAAATTAGTTTCAAACATTTGGTTTTCATTTTTCTTTGACTTGACTGAATTTGACGAGTCAAGGGGCGTTGACCTAAACTGTGATTTTACTTGACCTTGATATAAGTTGACCTTGACTAGTTGACTTGGACCTGACCTTAAGGTAACCAATGATGACTAAAGTAGATCATTATCTAAATGTTTTAAATTCATTGTCTTTCAAAAGTAAAGCAAATGAGTTTTATTTATTATTTAAACTTACACTTCTATTACATTAATCACATCTTGGTTTTCAGACTCTGCAAATCGGGTCAAATTTAGAGTTCTGAAAATCGGGGTGTGATAGATTGGTATCAGAGCACAAGTTCCTGATTTCTTGGGCTTGTGACTTCTAAACCTTTATTTTATTATAAACTTTTCTTTCGTAACAAAATTATTTTTGTTTTGTTTTCTCGCGTAATTAAATCATATGAAATTTCTTTTCTTTTCCTTCCTCGTTTATAGGATAGAGTAAGAGTGTTTAGCTTAGAACCAAAATAAGTAGGATAAACACTGTGTTGTTTGGGGTGGGATAATAACTAAAAATCTTATTATAATACGGTTGATTGTATATAGTTAATAATTAAGATTTGCTACTAGTACGACCTTTATAAGAATTGTTTGTTTCCTATAGCAATAGTGCGTGAAGCAAGTTGATCCATTCAACTAATATGATCATTTAATACATCTATGACATGGTGATAAAAGAAGATATATATATCACGTGTAACCATTCCAATTTAAGAAAGTTCATTAGTGGAATGATGTGACACACTCGCGACACGATTACAATGATATAATTATGCATTGGTGTATCCCGATGCATTTTGCATCTATATTTGGAACTTTTGGGTTCGTACTGTGTGCTTTGACTTTTTAAAGAAGGTCGGTTGATTTTGATCTAATTTATTGATCGGAAACCAGTTGTTGGTTTGATCTCTTTTGAGATGTTTAGATGAGATGTAATCCCGGAAGTGGATAGGTTAACATCATATCGGGTAACATTATACTATTTCAAGTTAGTAGAAAGTTAATTTTTACCTTTTTTTTGAATAAGTAAAATTGTTCTTTTCATTCGAAAAAGTAAACGTGAAGTTTATACGCCTCAGTTATTACTTAATTATCGAAATCGTTGGACGGATATCGAGGACATAAATATGAACATTACTTTTCGTATGCAAAATTTGCAAGAATATTGAAGCAACATGACGCTAGAAGAAATTACGTATGGTGGATATATGGTGTTATTTTGAAATAGGGGATGGCGATGGAAGTGTGATGGAAAGCAGTAGGTTCTTCGTTTGTGTGACACATACTATATAGGATGGCACTGTTTGGACTGATCATCCAAGACAGAGCAATCATGTAGCTAATGGGTGATTTTTCATACATAATCATGTATTCTCCGACAATCTTAATTTTTACCACATCGCAAACTCAATAGGGAAAAGCAGAAGCAAGACAATGCCAAAATCAGCTAACTTCGAATGGAGCATTGAATACAAAAAGTCTTTACGAGGGTTACGAGAATGATGACGCAACACCACTTCGTAGCACAGTGTATGTCATATGATTTTTCCTGACGAGTCTTGCACTAAAGCGTGTATATTCAAAGAAGGTTGTAAAAGCTTAACATCAAAATTCAAGACTTCAAGGAATCTGAATAAAACTTGTGACGGATAAAGCACCTTAGAACTGAACCTAGTGATTGGACGAAAGAATACTCTATATAAGTCAACTCTGTGTACCTAAGAATGATGAACTTCGTAATGAGATTCTCAGTATGGCTCATAAATCCCAATTCGCCAATCATCCTAGTACTACCAAGATGTAGCCAGATATATATATAACACGACAATATTGTTGTTAGAGAATGAAAATAGATGTAGCATTTTCTATAGCAAGATGTCAGTCATGTAGGCAAGTGAAGGTAGAACACTAGAAATCAAAGTGGATGTTACAACCATTAATCAAGCATAAAAAATTTCGACTTCATTACAAAAGATTTTGTTAGAAGGTTACCCAAGACACGTTAAGAGAGAGATATTGTGTGGTTATTGTAGATCGGTTAACCAAATCGACTCTCTTTCTAGCAATGAAAGAGACTGACACTATTTCATAATTAATAAGAAAATTTCAAATGAGTAAAATTATCTATAGTTTAATATTGAAATCCTTTCTTCACATCCAAATTTTGGATAAGTTTTCAAAAATACTATGGAAACGAAACTCGAAATGAGTACAACCTATTATCCACAAATTGGAAGTCAATTTGAATTGACAATTCTAACACTGGAGGATATGCTACGCTGATATAAGAAGAAGGCATCTTGAGTTTCAAGAAGGAGAACGCGATTTTATCCAAGTTTCGCCTTGTCCTAAAGATTTGAGAAGAAAGGGAAGCTCTATATATTTGAACCTTCAAATTTTTCAAACAAGTTGAAAAAGTATTTTACAATTTAGCTATGCCACTACAACTGGAAGGGATACATAATGTTTTACATGTCTCAGTACTATAGAGATACTACTTTAATCCCTCCTACGTGATCGAATGACATAACAATAAACTGAAAGATGATAACATGTATGGAGTAAAAATTTGTGTAGATCAAAGATACCTAAGATAGTGAACTTCGCATAGCGAAGATACCACTTGCAAGGTGCTCTGGCAACATGATGGAGCTGATAAAGTCACATTGGAACTTGAGTTAGAGGTACGGACAAAATATTTTGAGATGTTTCTAGGTACGCTTTACCTTTTGGTTAGAATTGAATTTCGGGACAAAATTCTTTTAAGGGGGTGATAATATAACGCCCTAGAAAATTTAATTGTTGAACCTAAACTTGACTCGGATAGTCAAGAGAATGTCTAAATGTTATGTGTGTATCTATTTAGACGTGTTTAGATTGATAAACTTTTTCACAGAATGCTTACGTGAAAGGATGGTTGCATGGTAATACATAATAATTGTTGAAATATACTTACGTATGACTAGTACCATATGAACAGTACAAAATGAATAGTACCAGATGAATAGTATTCTCCAAACAATACTTCACAAATTATAGTATAGTAACAGAATTTGATGAATAGAATTTTATGAACAGTACCGTATATATGAACAGTAACATATATACGTGAATAGTATTATATACGTAATAATATGATATGTATGCTTAGTACCAAATTGTACTACATGAATTAGATTTACAAGTAAAGTAAATCAAATATTTTATATCATGAGTGAATAATACAGTATAATTGAACAGTGTCGTATACATAATAAGTATACAGATTTTATACCCAAGCTGTCACTACAGTAAAATATTTTACACGTGGTATAGTGTAGCCGCCACTACAGTACCAGCCGCCACTACAGTACCAGCCGCCGCTATAGTAGCCGCAATATGTACAGTAGCCATAATTTGTACAGTATACAACAGCCGCAATTTATAGAATGTCCAGTAGCCGCAATTTGTACAATTTTTACTATTGGAACAGTGATTCCCATCTTTACAGTACCCAAACCTAAAAACTATATAAGCCCCTCATTTCTTCTTCCAATTTGCATCCTATTCTCTCACTCTCTCTCTCTCTCCCACTAACATATTTATTTATAACTCTCCCATATTTTCTGTATTATAAGGAGGTTATACCCATAAATACCATGAGTAACAATATATATACATATATATGTATATATGTGGTATCAACAAGGTGATAAAATTTAATGATATTTACCTATTGAGTTTACTCACCCCTAAATCCCCCCACAGATTACGTTGAGGGTGAAAAAAACTAGGATGTGCAGATTAAGAAGCAAATAGCTTGAGTTATTCAAGCTGGTATAAATGTAGCTGATGAATTAAACTATTATTCTATCATTTGGGATAAAGGTTGCTTTGTAAGAATTCTTATTGTTTTTACATTCTTGTGAGCTTAGATGTTTAGTTTTAAATTGTATAATTGATGTATTAATTTACATATAAATAATTGAAGTAATTAGATTTTATACAAAATTGTATAAATCCTGTAATTTATACTGTCAGATTTATGAAACGGTATTTTCGGACTTATTTTGTTCAAAATTAAGCCGAGTCTATTTCTGACAAAAGTATAAATCTCGATTTTTCTTTTTCAAAAAGGTATTATACCATATATTTTGGATTTATAATTAGAGAGTAATTTCTCTTGAAAGTTATTGATTTTCGATTATTATTAAAAAATTCTGATGTTATTTTCTACAATTCGTATACACATCTGTATCACTAATTCGGACACATATTTGGGCCCTTTATGATTGGAATTGGCTTTGGGATATTTCTGATAAAGTTGTAGACCTTTAAATCTAGTTTTTAGAATGGTTTCATTTCTATACTTCTATATTAAGGTTAGATAGTTATGAATAATTTACTCAACTGTGTGCAATTGACACCAAAAATTATTTTCAAACATTTCGTTTCATTTTTCTTTGACTTGACTGAATTTGATGAGTCAAGGGGCGTTGACCTAAACAGTAATTTTACTTGACCTTGATATAAGTTGACCTTGATTAGTTAACTTGGACCTGACCTTAAGGTAACCAGTGATGACTAAAGTAGACTATTATCTAAATGTAAATTCATTGTCTTTTAAAAGTAAACCAAATGAGTTTTATTTATTATTTAAACTTACACTTCTATTACATTAATCACGTCTTGATTTTCAGACTCGACGAATCGGGTCTGATTTAGAGTACCGAAAATCCAGGTGTGATAGAGAAACATCCACATCAAGTAATTACATCATCACACACAAATGGATTAGGTTCTCCCCTAATCAAGAGGATCAAGGAAATATAAAATAGGTCTGCGAGCGAACCAAACATGAGATGTTTCTTTAAAAAATTCTTAATACTCTCAGGTCCCTCGGCATCCTTTCTTCGAGAGAGATGCGAAAGGAAGGAGATAGTCGTCGTTCGACAAGTGATGTTTACGAGAGTTCGCTCGGGTAGTCGAAAGACAGGGCGCTACAGCTGGCGACTCCACTAAGGATTTAACTAGGAACCTAGTTTGAAAAGTAAAAGGGGTTTTACTTTGGATATCATTTTTATAACATGTCTTACAAAGCACGTTCACACTTCTTGCACTTAGCTCATTTAGCATGCGCATTGATCTGTGATCACCTATAAGAAAACTCGTGGGTTTGCGTAAACTGACTCCTAGCTGAAAGGTCATATGGGATATAACAGTTGAAACACCACGACTTTAGCCTTGTACTAAAGACCAGCTTCGTGCTGAGATGTATATCTTGCTGAGGTAACCTAAGTCGAACCTATTACGATCTAGTCGAACTTGTTCATGCACGCAAACACAAACCTGTGAAGGGGTTGTTGTTATGCTGCACAAATATTGAGTTACTAGTGTCGTAAAGCTCTTTCAGGCTAATCCATATCTTTTGCTCAGACTGTTCAAATTCTCGGTAGAAAGGAAACAATCATAAACCATAATCACAGAAAAGTCAAAGAGAGATACACAACCAGGTTGGAGTTGAACGACGTGACAATTGATCCGAAATGAAGCAATGTCTGACTAAGAAGATCTTGCTGATACACTAGTCTTCAGTGCTTCAATCAAGAAAATGATTCTTGAATGTGTAGAGGAAGTTCTAAAACAAAAACAGACCGACTTAGACCTTTAGGAGAAAAAGAAAGAAGCTTCTACAGCAGAAGGACAAATCAAATAAGATGCTATAGACCTGACTCAGCATCATCATGTCAAAAAGACGGCTCAAAACAAAAGCTATGACTAGGATGAATCTGATGGTCAGTAATCTAAAGAGTCCGAAGCTGGGAAGATGAAAAGGAATCCTATGTACAAAGAGTTCCAAGAAATAAATGAGGAATTCCAAAAAATGAAAGGAAGCACTTACGATGCTAACTCGGGGTATCAAGCACCCATAAAGAAGGTCCCTCCAAACTTTAAATTTTTGAAGATGAAAAAATATGACGGATCAGGCTGCCTAAAAGCTCACCTCACACTTTACATGGGATATCTCAAATCTATCGTATTGGCGATGAACTACTAGCACATCTTTTTCAGAGTGCCTCACAGTCTCGCTCTAAAATGGCTTATACCCATCAACCGAAGCATGATACCAAATTGGACAGCACTAACCGATGTGTTCATGAAGCAATTCACCCAAGGTTCAAACTTGATGGTCACTAGAAGACAGTTAGATGCTTTAACACAGGGAAACAAAGAATCTTTCTCCAATTTCATTACAAGGTGGAGAGCCGAGTGCAAACAGATGATCAACAAACCTTTAGAATTGGAGCAAATCGCTATCATATTAAAGAAAATCAATCTAGATTACAGCTGGCTGTTGAGTCTCATAGCATACAAGTAGTTGTCCGAGCTAGTATAATCAGGTACGTTGGAGGTATTTTCTAGAAGAAAGATGAATGGATCTTCTAAAAAAGAGAAGAAATAAGTTTAGTCAAAGTATATGGAGATATTCTGTTGTTCAGGATTTTGTTAAAGCATCATAAAGATATCAGAAATGATATGTTCATCTAGAAGGTGACATAGCGTCAACGAACGTCTCTGAAAACGCGTAATGGCATTAAAGAGCGTCCTGAAAGTGCGTAGTAGCTGATTTTGAGGAAAGCAGTCATGTAAAATGTAATTTAGATATTTTATCTATAAATAAGGGTCGAGAAAAATTTGGAGGGCGAAGTTGATGAAAGAAACAAAACTGAAATTCTATTATAAGGAATCTAGTCTAAATTTACATTCTTTTAATTCATCTTTAAAACCCTAGAACTGGATCTTCATATTCTTCTTGCATCAAGAACTGTATAATTGAGATGAGAGATCGGAGAAAATGATCAGATCTCTCATTTTTTTTGCTATCTGCAGATTCGAACTTTATAATTTGTTATGTGAATTTTTCTTGATTGATACATTTGTAAGTTTTTTAGAATTTGATTCGAAAAATGCTGCCTCTCTGATTCTCCATCGGGAAAAATAATACTCAGGCTCAAGATACTGAAGTCCCTATACAACCTACGACAGAGCAGGAACGAAAACCATCAATAGAAGATGCTCTAGTGAAAAACATTCCAGATCTAGATAGTCTGACCGATGTTTCCATTTCTCGATGTGTGAACCTCAAAGAACTAAAAAATTTAGGATAAAAGAGTCATGCCTGCCACATTTTTTTTGAACAGTTACTGCTGATTGGGATACGTGGTCAACTGCCCAAGGATGTCTATGATGTATTGATTGAACTATGGTCATATTTTAGAGCATTGTGTTCAAGAGTATTAAGGGTTGAAGAACTAGACCTACTTGAAAAACAAATCCCAATAATCTTATGTAAGTTGGAAAGGATATTCCCACCATCATTCTTTGTCGTTATGATGCACGTGCTAATTCACTTAGCCACTCAGGCTAAGATTGCTGGAACAATGCAATATCGGTAGATGTACCCCAAAGAGAGGTAATGTTTATTTTTATTACATTTCTTTCCTTAACACTTTCATCATAATAAATGTGTATAAAAATAGGTATTTATATACGTTGAAGTCGTATGTGCGCAACAAAGCTTGTCCAGAAGGCTCAATTGCCGAAGGGTACATTGCAGATAAATGTTTTACATTCTGCTCACGGTACTTTCATGGCATAGAGACAAAGTTTAATCATAATGAGAGGAATGATAACATTAGAGATGCTCATCCAAGTGGGGGGTTATCCATTTTTCGACGAGTTGGTTGTGGTTTACGAACTGCAACTACTCACCAACTCAATATTGAAAAGTGGACTCAAGCTCGGTTGTATGTGCTGAAAAATTGTGGAGAAGTTCGGACACATGAGGAGTATGATTTTATATTCCTTGTGTTATCTTTAGTTCATATATTCTTTTTTCCTACTAGATCATTAATTACGTTTTACATCGTGTAGTGATCATAAATACGAGCTTTAAAATGTTAGCAAAAGAGATGTAGAAAAAAGACATAACAAAGAATTCCCACAATGGTTTGAACATCGAGTGAGTGTTATAGTATTACCGTCACAATAACATATTCTAAGTATTTTTATGATTTTATTATTTTGTAGCTTTCTGAATTATATTTTTTTCCTAATGTCCAATAGATATCGCAGTTGCACAAAGAGAACACACTCCATATAAGTGAACAATTGTTATCGTTATCCCGAGGTCCTTGTCGAGAAGTTCAATGTTTTAAGGGTTACATTGTAAATGGGTTTAGATTTCATACAAGGCATTATGAGCATCGAAGGAAAACTCAAAATAGTGGGGTTCTAGTAAAGGGATATGAATTACCTGAGGATAGAGATTATTTCGGTGTGTTAACTAATGTTATTAAACTACAATATGTTGGCGGGGAAGAGGAAGATAATGATATGGTTGCTTGGAATAGGAATGATATCCCGTCGGACATTGTTGATATAAATCGTGCCAGGCAGCGAGGCATAACTGTAGAGGATGAAGATTTAATTAATGTAGATTCAATAATGTCAGATGGTGATAATAATGTTGTAATGTCGGATGATGATATTGATGGTATATTTTCCGATGGCGATAGTGATGCTAGAATGTTTGATGGTGATAGTGATGATAGCTTATGAATTTAAATGGTATGCTTGTAAAACCTTGAATCTTTTACTGACTTATATATGATTGAATGTCTCATATTTCTAATTTTGGGTACAATGTAAATTCCTTCAATTCTTATTGTCTATATAAGGTTCTTACATTAATTAATATTTATGTAGGAATACTAAATATCAAATATGGCTGGTATGAGAAGGAGAGGTAGTAGGCATCGAGCTACTACTCATTTAGATTCGACTTCAGCCCAAGGACAGACTTCAGCCCAAGGACAGACTTCAGCCCTTGGGCAGACTTCAGTTGAAGAGCGGACTTCACCACAGGTGCAAACTTCAGCCCAGATTCTTCTATCAGAATCTGCATCACACTCCCAGTAGAGGATAATGCACATGTGATAGGTAAGTACCATTTTACAATATATTATATAAGTTCATTGTTTAAGGTTCATTCTTATCGAAAAAGTTATATTTATCAATGAACACATCTTATTTATATACCTTTTAAATTGAATAGGTCTGAAACGTAAGAGGGCGATGACTCGTATGCCTAAGTTGGCGACGATAACTCCTGATAAAAAGTTGGAAGTTAAGATAATAGATAGATGACTTGTGGGCACCTACTCCTAACTTTTGATAACTGCCATTGGGGTGTGGTCTAGGCAAGCAGAAAATTCCCCATTAAATGTAAAGAACTTAGATGAGATCCCTAAGCACAAGTTGGATAGAGTTATGTAGTTGGTGAAGGTATTAAAACTAATTATGTTGTTTCTTTTCATGTGTCACACTTTAGAAATTTTACAAACTGTTTACTTTATTTCATTTTTATTCTTGTAGGAAAAATTTGTATTGGTTCCCGATGATGAAATAATTATCAAGCAAACTATAACTTGACAAGTAAGAAAAAGTTATAATGAACATAGACATGACCTGGACCAAATTTTTGAACAGTACGAGGGTGATGATGTGATGAGTACTCGCCCTTTGGAAGTCAGTGTAGAAGATTGGACATATCTTACCACTAAACTGTGGGTCGATCCAGACTTTATGGTATATAGTGCCATTTTTTTTACTGCATAATATTTTAACATCATTTCTCATTTATTGAATTTATTCTTTCAATGCAAGCATAAATGCACGAAGAACAAGGACAATCGAAGTAAGCAAAAGATGGGACATTCTGGGTGAACTCGTAGCTTTGCTCAACGGAAAGAGGAAAAGGTATACATACTATTTACATTTACGTATGTGTTTATACATTTTATTGATTATCATTACATATTGCTGAAAACTAACCATTATAAATCATCTTTTTTAGAAAGAAAAAGGGGAACCATTTGATCGAGTTACTATGGTCTTTGAAACTCATACTAGGAAGGAGGACGAGCAAGCAGTGGATGAAGCCTCAGAAATTGCTATGGTAAACATGTTTTTTGGTTTTCAGAAAAGACATTTTATGTGTGAAAAATAAAAATTCTTTCAAAAGTAGTATGGTTGATGGATTGAGTTAGAAATATGAGATAATTTTAGGTTCAACTTACTATGTAAAACTTTTCTTATGTGAAGAAGATACGTGCGGCATTAAGCCCAAAAAAAATCTTTCTTTTGAATGATGGCCCAAACATAAAACTGTTTGGGAAAAAGATAAACCAAATACATGCTTATCTCCATTTAAATTTGTTAGTTAGTAACTATATAATAACTTATTTTTCCTTTTTTTCGATAAAGGTTGCAATGAAGAATTTTTGTAAACAAGTATCACAAGGAGTTGCCTCGTATACAGAAGATGAGATATTTATATAGGTTATGGGAGATGATCCCCATGGTCGCATTCGGGGGTCTAGGGCCAGTCCTACCCTCACTAGTTATTATGGTGGTCAATCTAGTAGAGCTACTCAATTACAAGAAAAACTGGATGAGGCGAATTCAAAGATTGAAGAAAACAAAAAAGAGCTTGATGATACTAGAAAGGAGCTTGATGAGACAAGAAAAGAGTTGAATGAGCAAAAGAAAGAATTTCAAGATATGAGAAAACAATTGCAATTTTTAATATCGTTAGCTCCACAGCCAGAAGACTAATGTGTAGGAAAATACCATTTATGCCTACTCAAAAAATTTGAACTATTGTGTAGATAAGATATTTAATCTTATTTGGTTGCAATACAACTTGCTTGTTTATAGGAAATGAAGTTGGGTATTTTTATTTTTATATATACTGAAATTTGTAGGTGATTGCGTGGACAAATGGCTATATACAACAAAGAGAGAATGTAACATTAGATATTTAAACTGGCTTAAACTAAACTCCTAGAATGACTTGTTGTTTTGCATGAAAGAATGGTTATATATGAAAAAAGAGAATGTAACAGTAGAGAATGAAACTGTCATAAACTAAACTCCTAGAATGGCTTATTGTTACCATAAAACCCATGATAATTTGTTTGTCTTTGTTTTGTAATTTAGCTTAAATAATTGTCATGTAGGGAAAAATGAAGATCTTTATCCACCTTTGTATAAGATTGTTGATTATTTTTTATTGTATAGTCATCCTTGTATTTTGTTTATATTATATAAGGTGAATGATAAGTGTCTCGTGATTATACTGAGTGTGAAATGATCGGAAGCTATGTTGAACTTGTTGTTTGGTATGTAAAACTTATAACAACAGCAGTGTTGGCGAAGAAGTATCCAACTAATGGCTTCCTGGTGATGATGAGTACTGAGTAGGTTTAGAAAATCAGGTTGGTTCATCACTTGGAATGCTGATGTATCTTGTAGAATGTATACTACCAAATAAGAGCAAGCTAGCTGATCCTAGAATATGTTCGGAATGGCTAAGGTTCTTTCAACTAGAACATGTTCGGAATGACTAAGAGCCCTTGTTATTTTATCACTACTAAAAATCTGACTTTGGCTCTATATTAATTGATTTGCAGAATGCCCAACCTTAAAAAAGTAATAGTTTACTTGTGATCTTAAATCTTTTATAGTAGTTAGGTGGGAAACAATTGTAAAGTTATAATAGTATTCCTCTGGCAATCCTTTTGTTGACACCTACAGGTACCTTCTTGATGTCTATTTGACAGCAATAAAAAACTATATACATAAACAGTAAACTATTAATTTCATCAATAGTAGTGATTATAACTTAACTTTTTCCTAGTTACATTAGTTAGAGCATCTCTACTTCTAATTTTCTTCACAAGACATCCTCTTATTTTGTTTTGCAATGTTGAGATGCAAATGATGTGCAAATTTGGTTTTGGCTTTTGATTATGACATAGAAATAAGTTCAAAATCCTAAACTTGGACAAAAAAAATTAATCATGAAGGTATGAACTTATTGTTCCTTTTGGCATTATAAAAAGTTTCTTTATAGTGTATAAATTTTACTTTTTGTATATCTTATATGCTGTGGTATTTAGCTTTTCTTATTACTTTGCATTTTTTGGCATGTTTCATTCCTTTGACACTTAATTTTGTTTTTGTTTTTGCAGGATTGGAACTAGAGAAGACATCTGATAAGAAGATTTTATTGGGTGATGTAGAGAAAAATGAAGACAGCAAGGAGTTTGTGTTTGTTTCGCTACAGCTAATATAGACAAGATGACTATTTCATTTAGTTTAATTCAAATAGATGCTAAGGATGTTTTTGAACTTAATAGAAGTTGAGACTTCAAATTTATGTCTGCTTGTGATTTATTATACTTATTTCATCTCTTAGGTTGTTTCTTGTTAACAGGTAAAATTTTGGTAAATTTAATTATTAAAAATAATTTATTAAAAAAAATGCATATTATCGGCGGCCAAAAGAGCTGCTGGTAAAGAAAGCTTTAGCGGGGGCTAAAGCTCGACACCAAATAGACATTAGTGGCGGCCATAATACGCCACTAAATAGACATTAGCGGCAGTCCGAATTTGCCACTAAATAGATATTAGCGGCGACCCAGTCAATGGTCGGTAAAAATGACACATTAGCGGCGACCGGTCACCATAGGTAAATCATATTTTTAGTGGCAGTTTACAACCGTCAGTAAAAATTGCTTTTAGGGATGGCCATAAACTTCGTCGGTAAAGGATCTTTTAGTGGCGGCTTTTTTCCATCGGTATTTTAATTGGTAGACCAGCATTTTAGTTATTTTAAGCTGTGATTGACCAAAATATGAACCCCTTTAGCGGCGGCCAGTACCCGTTGCTAAAGGTAATTTTAATTACCGGCAGCCTTCTTGCCATCGTTAATATATTTAGCGACGAGGCCTTCAACGACCAATTTGACAGCTGGAGGCCGGTCGCCGTTAAAACATTTACCGGCCAAATTTTGGGTTTTACCGGCGGCTTTCGACTCCGCTAAAAGTCATATTTCTTGTAGTGATAGGTGGAAAAGACTCCTTAATAATAAAGTGCAAAGCAAACCCCATGAGCTAAAAATGGTAGACGTTGAGCTAGCTAGTTAACGTTGGTGGCGCAACCACGTGTAAATTCCCTAAATGGGACATAATGAAACGGTCCCCCATTAACACAATTAATTTAACCCAAATCCTGCATATTGATGAACAATGTTAAGAGAAAGAGACAGGGAATTCAAACTTCAAAGATACTTTTAATTAATAATTCTTCCGTGGTCGTTGGGAACTTCAAGAGAATAGAATGTGATCCTCTCTGTCCAGCCATCCATACATTGTTATCATCATTTGGTTCTTCTAATCATGAAGATTAATTAATGGTCTCTCCATATTTAGCTATCTAGTGTTTCTGCTCTCTTTCTCCTTTATTTCTCTCGCATCTCTTTCTTTTTGTCATCAAACCACATATGAATGATGTATAGGTACTCTATGCAGTCTGCACCGCTTATAGTATTACATAAATTATATAATTAAAGAAGAGTGGTTCAGGAGACATGTTTAAATTAATGTTTTGTTAACACGATTTATGTGGGGCTGATATGTAGATGATTTAAGGGATAGTTTTTTGTGAGGATGAGTACCATATAGATCATCATCACCAAAAATCACATTATTCTAAATTTTTTAAGCCCATAAAAAATTGTGTGATTTATGAGTCGTCTATTTTTATAATTAATTTTAAACCAACATTTGATGGGGTTGCAGATTTTAGAATTAAATGTATTTTATATGAAGATGATCTACATAGAGAGAAGATCGTCCTCACACCATTAAATTATCACTATGTAGGCCCCGCCATAGACCGTGTCTGCAACATATTACTTTATGCATTTCTGTGATCCGGACCCATATTTAAAGAAAGAGTTAAAGATCTTATTTAGATAAAATTTTAACAGTCCATTTCGGGGCTACATGGAGATAATCCGATTGTGTGAAGATGATCTACTCCCCTCATAGATGATTTTCATATAAAAATCATCAAGTTCTTAAACTTCTAATCTAATCAAAGTTAGTTTAAGATTAACAATTAAAATAGACGGCTAATAAATTACACAAATCTTGATGAGGTTAAAAATTTTAGAACGATGTAATTTTCGGTGAGGATGATCTATATTATGAGTATATCATCCTCGCTAGAAATCAGCCTTTAGATCATTCCATATGGACCATGTCAAAATCATGTCTAAATAAACATTACAAAATGATGCTAATTAAACAAACCAATTTACTGGCCACAAATTGCTGATCACAATGATGTATATGTGGAACAAAACCTCCTCGCACCCTTGAAATATCTTGTTGTGTGTTCTACAACAAAGTTGGACAAACATTGGGCATTTTAATATGGGGCAAATTATCCTTCTTCTAATATATATGTATATATATATTTAGCAAGTTCTAGCTAGCTTAACTGGTAAAGTCTGTTATTTTTTATAACATATATATATATATATATATATATGGATTCAAATTCTACTTGCATCGAATAAATTTAAAAATGTTGGAGGGAGTGCATAATCTAAGAGCGTACGAGTACTCTTTACTCGATGGTTGATCCTCAATTATTTGCTCTCTTACTTCTCTCCATTTGTTACGAGCGCTTTTTCCGCCAGTTATCAGTGCTTTCTCAGTTAGACCCTTTACTTGTACTCAGTAATCTGGCAAGGTTATTGCCTTGATTGCCTTGTCCAATAAGCGGCCCTGGTCGCATAATTGCCACATCAGCTGCCAACAGGCCAGTGCCCAACACTACAGTGGTCAGCAATTTGTGGTCAGTAATTTAGTGGTCAGTCTAGTATCACTCAAAATTAAAATGAGAAAGTAGTAAAGGGCTTTAAAAGAGATAGAGAACCTAATTCTCTCTCTTTCAGTAAGGATGGCGGGGAGGCTATACACGTGAGAAAGAGAGCATAATTGTTGGTTTATCAATAATCTCTAATAATAAATTAAAAGATTTTATATTTTAATTGGTGCATACATGCCTATATAAGACTTGGATGAATCAGAGTTAGACGCAGCGTGAAGTAAGTTCTATCTCACTTCCCTACTGCCAAAACCCCTTGCTTGTTCATATTTTTAAACCTTTGTTTTTTTTTTTTTTTAATTTTTTGGGGGTTGTCTTTGTTCCTTTCTTTCTTCTGGGTCTTTGTGTTGTTTGTTTGGTTCTTCATCTGAGGTGCCCTGCCCTGCCTGTGGTCTTTTAAGAAGAGACTACATAGTACTACTGCTAATAAATGACGGTAAGAGGGCAGGTACAAGATTATATATCTTTGTTTGTTACATTTTGGTTATGGGTCTTAATTAATTCTTGCCTTAACGGAAGCAAAGTATCGATCCTTTTACAGAACAAATGTCACATGTGGCATGATGGGTCCCACTGCCACGTAAGTTGAAAATCCCTCATAATACTTTGGAGAAGAAAAAGGTAGTAGGTTCCACCCTGCTACATAAGCATCTGTCACCCATTTTATAAAATAATGGGGCCAAAAATCTTTATTGATTAAAGAAATGGACATTTTCAATTCCTTACGCTTAATTTGTTTGTTTCTTAACATTCTACTTGTTACGTTTAAGAGTTGATTTTGATTTAGAAACTAGGTGTAAAAAATATAGGAATATGGTGGGTTGAATTATATATGTAGCGGAGGGGTTTTTTTATATACGAAGTTAAAATTTACTTCAACTCAATTGACCCTAGTATTACTCTTGGCAAAGGCACATATTAAACCTAATTATAATTTTATAAAGAAACAGGAAGATTTTTGTTTGTTTGGTTTACATTTTTATAAAGAACTAGCCTCTATATCCCGTGCAAGGCACGTAGTCTTCTTTTAAAAAAAATAAATTTGAATTTTTTTATTAGATAAATAGAAAATTTAGTTGTTTTAGATTGGACCATATGTTTATAATGTAGGTTTTTTTAACCCACACTTAAGATAGAAGGTTTTGTTAACCCAATAATAGATAATAGATTGGGCCATATGTTTATAATGTAGGTTTTTTTAACCACACCTAAGAGAGAGAGTTTTGTTAACCCAAGGCTTCTCCTATAGTATATTATAATAGATTTGATTCAGGTGCTGTTAAGGGAGTTCTTGAAAATATTGGGGGTGGACAAAATGCTTTAAATTGGTTAGGGGGATGGATTTTGTTTACTATAGGGTGGTTATCTAAAAATGGGTTGGTATCTTTCCACCCAACCCTAAAAAACTTCAAACTAAACCTATACACTCCACTTCTACCACCATCACCATCACCATCACCATCACCATCACCATCACCATCATCTTCACCCCATTCCACCGCCGACTACCACTGCCTCCACAGCTGGCAACCAAGAAAACTTCACCGCCACCGTCACCATCATCTTCCCACCGTCATTACCACCACCCCAATCCACCGCCAGAGGTTTGAGAGAAAGGAAGAGAGATAAGAGATGGCTTAGAAAAAAACTCTTGGCCATCTCTTTCGTCGGTGGAAAAGCAGGGGGAGGCGATGGGGTTTTTTTTGGGCAGTAGTGGTGGAAACAATGGTGGTTGGCAGTGGAGGCAGTGGTGGTCTGCCTCTCTCTTTCACTATTCTCTTCGTCTCTCTCTTTAATTTGTAGGTGGCGGACAGTAAAATGGAGTTAGAGGTATTAGTTTAGTTTATACTCTCACCACCTCCTAATAAAAAGAAAGAAAAAATTAAATAGATGATTTTAATCTAAGAAGTCCATTCCATCCTCCAACAATTTGAAGAACTCCTTTGATAGTCCCCTTTGATTGGTTGGAGCTAGAAAGGGGGAACTCCTTAAAAAAGTACCCTTTGATTGGTTGGAGGCTTGGAGTTAGAGAGAGGAGGGGGAGAGAATTGTTGACCCATGTTTTATATTTTTGATGGTTTGTTTGAAAAAGAGTCATAATAAGTGAGTGAGTTGAGGGGGTCGTTGACAATCTTTAGTTGGCTGAAGAGTCTTTGAACCACGTGGGTCGTCTCTCTTTTTCTTCACTAAAATCTTTATATAAACCCCAACAGCTCTCTTCAAGTTTCAACACACTCCATTTAACTCCCCCTTCCTTCTCCTTTAATTCCTTCCAAGTTTCTTCTCATCACTGACTCTTCTCATTTGCAGAAATTAAACAAAATACCCATCATCCATAAAACACCTCATCTCTTTCTCCCTTACTAGTACTCTCTGTCTCTCTCTAACTTTCACTTTCTCTCTCTTGTCTAATTTAGACCCTAGGAAATTAAGGAATAGTAGGTGTACTCTCTCTGTTTCTGTCTCTCTGTCTCTTGTTTTTTTTTTTTTGCTTGTTTTGGAATCTAGCTACATATAATTGGTGAGGGGGGTAGTTCATTGATTCCTTAGATGGGCATATATAATTGAAGCCCACAACCCACTTACCTTCCCAAAACACCCACTCTTGATTTGATTTCGGTTTCTGTGTATCTCGGGGAGTGTATCAGTCTAGTCTGACTTGGAGAACAGAGAAGCTAGTTAAACAGATAGATAGATATACCGAGCTTTGAAGCACAGTATATAGCTATAGCCTTTTCTATTCCAACTTCTAGAAACATAATTACATTAACCATCTTCCATATCTCTCTCTAGGAGTTTCTCTCTCTAGTTTCTTTCTCTTAACTCTGCAACTCCATTCTCTGTTTGGGCATTTTATTTACAGTATACACACAAACTACCAAACCATTAAATAATAAACTCTGTTATATAGTCTCATCATAAGTTTTCTCTCTCTCTAGCTACAAATTCACAAATCAAAGCTGCTTCCTTACTCGATCTATTGTGCTGGTATTTTTTTTTTTGGTAATTGAAGATGGGTGATAATAACTCTCCCACCAAGAACCACTACCACCACCACCACCAACTAGTTGATCTCTCAGTAGAAGTGGGTCCACAGCAAGGTGGCTCCAAATGTTTTGACGATGATGGGCGTCTCAAACGAACAGGTACTACTACTACTTGATTATTAGTTAATAGATCATCGTATCGTATATATAATTGATGAAGCAGAGATCTCTTTGTTTTAATTTTTATTTATCAAATTAATGAGGGCTAGCTAGCTAATTAATGAGATTGAATTAATGAATGTTGTTGTTGTTGTTGCAGGGAGCGTTTGGACAGCAAGTGCACACATAATAACGGCTGTGATTGGGTCTGGGGTGCTGTCCTTGGCATGGGCCATAGCTCAGCTAGGGTGGATTGCTGGTCCAGCTGTGATGTTCTTGTTCTCCTTTGTGATTTACTACACTTCAGCTCTACTTGCCGACTGTTATAGGACTGGTGACCCTGTTTCTGGCAAGAGAAACTACACTTACATGGATGCTGTTAGCTCAAATCTTGGTAATTATTAATTAATTCTATATACAACACGTAGACCCCCACCTCGATCATCAATTAATTCTCCATGATAATTCAAATTTAACACCTAATTAGTTCATCCCTAGCCTCTATATACTAAACTGGTTAATTCTCTTTAAAATTAATGGTAGTTCTTAAATTTTTTTTTTAATGAATTAATTAGGTGGTGCTAAGGTCAAGATTTGTGGGATAATTCAGTACTTGAACCTCTTCGGCGTCGCGATTGGGTACACTATTGCAGCATCTATAAGCATGATGTGAGTTAATTAATTAGTTTGATGATTAATTTTGATTAATTAATTGGACTGAAAATTATATATAGTATTTTGTTAATTAGTCTTTAAACTAGTTAATTTGTTCTAATTTTGATGAACTGATTTGATCAATTTCAATCAAACAGGGCTGTCAAGCGGTCCAATTGTTTCCATGAGAGCGGCGGAAAGAACCCGTGCCACCTCTCTAGCACCCCGTACATGATCATGTTTGGCGTAGCTGAAATCATTTTCTCTCAAATCCCAGACTTTGATCAAATATCGTGGCTATCAATTGTCGCTGCAGTGATGTCGTTTACTTATTCTACGATCGGAATGGGCCTTGGAATCGCTAAAGTTGCAGGTCTAATTTGGTTCCATTTTGTTGTGACCCATTTATATTTTTATATATATATAATTAATTAATTAATTAATTTGTTTTCATTTTTGTTAGCCATTTAAGTTTACTAAATTTGGTTGTTTACGAATTTCTTATTGTGACGTCAGAATCCGGAAAATTTAAAGGCAGTCTCACTGGAATAAGCATTGGAGCTGTTACTCAGACTCAAAAGATATGGAGGAGCTTCCAAGCACTCGGAGACATCGCATTCGCTTACTCCTATTCGATTATCTTAATCGAAATTCAGGTACAAGTTCTGCTAATTAATTAATATTCGCTTACTCCTATTCGATTATCTTAATCGAAATTCAGGTACAAGTTCTGCTAATTAATTAATTTAATTAATTAAATACACCCTACAACAAACTCCGCTTTCAACCACAGTTAAAGAAACAGAAATGACCATGGTTTTTTACCCAAACAGATGTTTTCTTTAAAAAATTTCAAAGTGAAAACGTTTTATTTTCGTTTAAACAACAACAACAGCAACAGATTAAAAACAAAAAATTTACCACAGTTTTCTTCTAAACTTTAGCCATAAATTATAACACAGTTTTTTTTTTTTTTGGTATGTTTCACTTTTAACCACCAAGTAAAACGTGGTTAATATTTTTTATTTTTTTTCTTAAATATCGCTCCATTCAATTGACTAATATCAATCTCTTGGTAAATATAGGACACACTTAAGGCACCACCATCGGAAGCCAAAACGATGAAGAAAGCAAGTCTAGTGAGTGTTTCGGTGACAACGTCTTTCTACATGCTTTGTGGATGTTTTGGTTATGCTGCATTTGGTGATCAAGCACCGGGGAACCTTCTAACTGGGTTCGGGTTCTATAACCCATATTGGTTACTTGACATTGCTAACGTCGCCATAGTAGTTCACCTTGTTGGAGCGTACCAAGTCTACTGCCAACCCCTCTTTGCTTTCGTTGAGAAATGGGCAACACAAAGATGGCCCAAGAGTGGATTCATCACCAAAGATATCAAAGTACCAATCCCGGGTTGTCGCCCTTACAATCTCAACCTCTTCCGATTCGTTTGGCGAACAATATTTGTAGTACTAACCACAGTTATATCCATGCTCCTTCCATTCTTCAACGACATCGTAGGGATTCTTGGCGCATTTGGGTTTTGGCCGCTTACCGTTTACTTCCCCGTTGAGATGTACATATCACAAAAAAAGATACGCAAGTGGAGTACTAGATGGCTTTGCCTTCAAATCCTTAGTCTTGCTTGTTTAATAATCTCAATTTCAGCTGCTGCCGGTTCAATCGCTGGCGTTGTTCTCGATCTTAAGGTGTATCGGCCCTTCAAAACTACCTACTGATTGATCGATCTATCGAGATGGGATGATGACAAATTAAACGTTGTTTAACGTTGCTAACGATCGAGAGATAAATCCTGCACGCACATTGCTCAATTGTCCATGTTTATAACTACTTTTATGTTTTTGTTGTTGTTAGTTGTTATTTGATCATCTCTACTGTTGCATTTACTTTTATTGTTTAAAGTTTAAAAAAGAAATCGGAGTAGTCCATGTACGTATGTATGTATATGGAAATCAAATGTGTGTCTCGATCTCCCAATTAGTTCCTGGTCTCCTCCATCTTGTAATCTTTCGAATTTAATTAAGGCTTTGCTTGGTACACTATGAATATTCGCAAATGCGAAAATCCACTGTTATTGTAAGTGCTAAGTAAAATTCTATAGATTAGAAAAAAAAAAAAAAATTTAGATTGTTTATTTTGTAAGCTCATTGCAAATCCTACTAAATATTTGTTATTAGATGTCCTCATCAATCATCTACAAACACAAGATAAACTGTGAATTTTCGCATTTACGAATATTTACGGTGTACCAAGTAGGGCCTAAATTAGAAAACCGAATGGCCCAAATTAGTCATTGAAAGTTTTCAATTTTGTCCATTTTTTTCTTTTTCGTTTTTTTTTTTTTCTAATCAACCCCTTTCAGATGTGTTGATTTCTACCTTTTACCAAATTGCTTACCGATAAATCCATGCATTGAACCCATATATAGAGTTTGAATGTTCAGTTGAAACTAATAGATATTATAAGCAAAAGATAATTGATTTCTTAACTTTACAAAAAAAAAATTTCTGTTGCATGAAGCAGTACCGCACTATATAGTTGAAATGTATTTCTAGATCCTTGCATATAGAGAGTGATATATATTGATCCGTCACCAAATGTCCGATTAATCATATACATAATTGAAAATTATTGTAATATCTGTACATATATATAGCCTATATAGGGTACGATCCATCAATTAATCATGGCGTTTAGAATCAATAATACAATTGATTTGATTCTTGGAGGAATCTACTATATATGGACCATTGAACAAAAATCAATGAAAGAGTAGTTTGTTTTGGCATCTATTGAATCAATCAATCAAAGTCAAAATCAAAATCTATGGTCCACCAAAATTAAAATAATGAACGGTAAAGAACTATTGTTTTAGTTTTAGCGCAAAACTGTACGATAGGTAATTTCCAACTCTTAGCTAGGTTAATTGATGAGTAATCGGAGAGATGGTAGATGTACTTGTTTAATTATTTATGTGGGTAAAGATTCTTTTTAGGTCAGAGAATATATATGTTCTTTTTACCTTACTTTTGGTCGCTTGTAATATGGTCCAGTGATGTCGATATCGAAAAAGGTGGTGGTGGTAGTGGCCGTGACAGAATGGTCGCCACGAAGATGATTGAATTAAGGACGGGTGCCAACTCCACTTATTTTGCAACTTTTTAGGAGTCTCTGATCCGTCGCGTCGGCGGGTCAGAGGTCGTTGATCTTGATGGGGGTTCTGCGTGGTAGGTCGCTCTATCTTTATCACCGGACGCCGCCTAATCGAATTTCCCCCATATTTTGTCTTATTTAGTCTTTGAGTGGGTTGGTGGTCCGGCGTTAAAATCCTTACCAAATTTTGTTAGTAATAGGTAGTAGCATCAAGGACTTCCTAGGATACCATTTCCTCTAGGTCTTACTTCTTTTCTTTACTTAGTCATGAGTTCAATTAACTTTACTATTTCTCAGCGGCCGAATTAGGAATTTACATTGATCGAGGGGGTTAATATAGTATGAAGTCACTACTAAACACCCTATTTAAGTTTAAAATACTTAATAGTCTTAAGTTCAAAGAAATAAGCTAATTTCCTAAGTTAAAGTTGCTGTCAGAGTTTTGCATCAGTAGCGAAGATCAGGCCATTACTCCCTAATCATAATTTGAATTAATGTGGTGGCAAATTCTCTGGAAACTAGAAAGAAAAAACTAAAATTTCTATGTTTTGACCCGAAGCTAATTCCCTACGATTTTACACAGAAATTTTTCTCAACCTAGACCAATTCAAGAATTCAGGATTTTTAGCATGCAAGGTCAAATTTAAGGTAGTCGTTAGATTAACTTCCTAATCTCGGAATAAGGTGAAACTTCCTAGATTTATACTTCAGAGTCTAATAAACATAAAACAGAAGGCATAACATCATTCAAACACATGTATTTAAGAGAACATTAAAACTCATTAACATGTCATTATAACTCAAACTATTCAATCATATTCGAACTATATCATAAGCATTCATTGTGTCATGTATTAACTTCAAACTAACTAATCAAAACTAAATCATTGTTATGAGAAAATAAATCATATCTATTCAAACATGTTGTCAAATATTTTAACCAAGTACAATACGTTGGTTGTTTCTTAACAAGTAGCATAGCAGTTTTACTCTAGTTAAGGCAAGGTCAGAATCACCCTTATTTTCTGACTTTACGAAGGATCTTATGAATGAACTCTTTAAATTCTGAATGAATTCTTTTAGTTCTGTAATATTTGAATAATCTTTAGGATTTTCATGTACAATTTCTGAATGAACTCTTTAAGTCCTGCAATATTATGAAAAACGTAGGAAATAATGATTGTTTGTTTTTGCTTTAATTTTTCAGCGCCTATATACAAAACTAATTTTTTTTGGATACTTCATCGAAATTTGTTGATAGAGTTCATTGCAATATGTTAATTGCTTTGTGGATAAAGTTTATACCTTTCTATTTGCTACATTCTCAATTTTTTTTAAGTGACCTTTACTTATGTAGACACCAATTATCGCCTCCGAACTCTAAATATCGAAAATTCGGTGTGAAATGCGAGATCAGGCCTCAACCACCTCTAATTCAACCCAATCAATCATTGCACCAACTCAATTTAGTCATCCCCCAACTCAATTTTGGCCAATTTGACCCAAACCGGGCCTAATTTAATGAATCGGGTGAAAACCCCCAAAATTCGGACCTAGATTGACTTTAATTGGACCACATCAAGGTTCGTTGACCCTTGGCTCAACTCAATTGAGTCCCCCATTAACTTAATTTAACTTCATTGAGTTCAATTTGGCTCAAAATTAAGCCTAATTGAAGGATTGGATGAAAATCCCCAAAACTATCCCCAATTTGGCTTTAATTTGACCACTTTAGGATTCCTCGGGCTTAATTAAAACTTAATTAGTCCTTAATTGATGTTTAAGATCAAGTAATTTCATAAATTTGAGAGAAATTGGACTTAATTTGAGCTTAAAATCAAAATCGGAAAAAAAATCGGAGTTCGAACCCGAAACCACTTTTCAAAAGGGGAGAACTGTTGGAATATTCCCTAAAATATGCCAACGGCTCTCCATGGTCCATTTTTTCCAGACTGTCAGATCTGGGCAGATCTGACGGCTAGCAGAAAATGGCCCTCTATGAGCTGTTTTGCTGCCAACCGTTAGATCTGATTAGATCTAACGGTGGAGATTAGAAAGGCTATAAAACCCTGATTTCTACACTTTTTCCACCCAATTTTTTTAGATCCCTCTCATCCACTCTCACCCCTTAACCCTAATCTTGTTTACACCCTACCAACCCTCTTTTTTTTGCTCTAAATAGAGGAGATCTCTAGCAAGTAAGGTGGCATTCAAGATGTTAGATACTTTCAATAAATACATTGTTTTAAGGTTATGTTGTTCGAACGGGGGTCGAGGGGGCGGAGCCCCCTCGCGGGGTTGGACCTGTGTAGAGGTTCATTGACTGTTGGAGAAAACCGTTGGTGACAACCATTGGCAGCCCAACAGTCACGACCAACAGACACTATTGAAATTATAAATACGACCTCAACCAGTTCCCAACACATAACAAAATCCGTATCTTCTACATCTCGTTTTTAGGCATCATCAGTCTTACATTCAGAGTGTATTCTTTGGTCTGATCAAGTAGTCACGTCTTGAATCAAACGACCTTCATTGTATCCTGAGAGAGATTTTCATTTTCACCCTAGAGTGATATCGTGGTTTCTACCAGAAGGGGAGAAACATCTCTTAAAAGATAGCGTTTGGACGTGCCTTGGAGTATTCTAGTTTCCAATTAATAGTTATCCAGGTTGTTTTTTCAACAAAAGAGATCTCTTAGGAGCGTTCAATAGATCTCAAGTAATAGGACATTCAATAGCTTGAGATTGCATTAGTTAGGGAGAACATTGAATAGTTTTTATGTGAGAAGCATTCATTAGGTTAGATTAGATGCATTCAACAGTTAGCTTTGAGTTTGAACTTGAATGAGATTCAAGTAAAAAAAGAGAGAAGTAGATCTAGTGTAAGAATGTTGGTGAGTTTTTGTCCATTTTGAGTGAAAATTTATTTTCATTTAGGTGGTAGAGATTAGGTGATAACAAATCTATTTTCATTAGATCTTGGCCTTACACTTCATCTTTACCCTTAATCCATCACCATCTACACCACACACCTCACCTAATTCTACTAATCTTATTCCAACATCATTAAATCTCACTTATGATGGGAAGAACTCAAATTAATTGGGCTTTCTTTCTATTTTGAGTTTGGTTTAGAGAGAGAGAGTTAGTAGTAAACCACTTCACTTTTCAAAAGACAACTCTCTCTTATTTATCATCAACAAAAATCATGGCTTGATGTCCGTTTGGTCAAAGGGGTTTTCTTCACTCTCTCATTGGTGGATCTTAAGCAAAATAAGTAGGTGATCATCACCCCCTTTTTTACTTGTTGTAGAGATTCTTTTTTTAAGTGTTGTATGATGTAGTTTAAAAAGAAAGTGAATGAATGTTGTCATTTCATGAATGCCACTTCATGGGTTTATTTTGATGTACTAGGTAGTTACTCTTCCTAGAATAAATACAACATTGCTAATGATCTTTATCATTATTTTTCAATATATATGATTCTTTGAGTATTATTTTTAGATAAGTGCTAGTTTAGGTAATGTTCATATGTCATGAAATAAAAAGTAGTTTGTTTAGCCTCTTAAATAATATTTCATCATGAAATAATGCCTTGTTTCACATGAAATAATGCCTTGTTTCACATGAAATTCATGTTTAGTGCCAAAATGACATGTTTAGTAACAATACCAATCATTTAACCATATTATCTTGCATTTGGGTGTATGGGGTTGATTTTCAAGTCACTACACCATAAAAAGAGGCCAAAAACATGCTGGAATATTTTCATACAAGCATGAAATGAAAAATGTTAAAATGTGGTCTTGTAGATCATAAAAAAATACACAAAATGGGCTCAAGAATGACTCAAAAAGGTTGTGAAATGAAGAAGTTATGATAGTTTGAACAAACACCTTCAATGTGTTCGATGAAATGCCTAAGTGAATGTTTGATGTGTAGAAATGATTATTTTGCTAATTTGACATTAATACTTTGTTTTAGTGGTTTAAATTGAAGTATATCAACCTTAGTTTTAGGTGAAACCCTAGGGTTTACATTAGAGACTTGTCACTTTTGATGGTGTGCCTTAGAAATCAATTAATAATGAGAATAAAACTTCAAATAAGCTTTATGGGCTTGGTAAGCCCATCTTCAAGCATGCCCATTCTACATTTTTGTTGAGTGTTGGGCTTGTTTCATTAGTTTGAAACTCACATCTTGGAATTGGGATTCATAAACCCATTTTCTTGTGTGGGCCTAGAAGGAACACATCTTGGCTTAGGCCCACCTTTCTATTTTGGGCTTGGATATACCTAAAACCCTTATTCAAAACCCTAACCAATCTAATAAAATTGGACTAGGTTTCTCTCTCTTAGATTAGTTAATTTAAGCTTAGCTCCTTAGTTTAAGAAATGCATTAGAAATTAGGGTTGTATGTTAATTTCGGGGTTAGGTTAGGAATTTACCTAAACTCGTCGAAATGTGACCACCATGGACTGGCACTCCTAAGTGTGGCATGTGTGCCTACACCACGTCGATGGTCTTGCACACTCGATTAGTTGGGTTAATTCTTAGACTAACCCCACCTTTGCAATAATCAAGATTTTCAAAACAAAGAAGAGAAACAATGTTTTCTACTAATCAAAGTATTTTCCATTAGATTTTAGATCATGCTTAACGCTAGGGATTAGAAATCCTAGTTAGGATTCTAGATCTTCCCTAAAGAATATCACATACTCATTTTGTATTAGATTTTGGATCATGCTTAACGCTAGGGATTAGAAATCCTAGTTAGGACTCTAGATCTTCCCTAAAGCATGTCACATAAGGATTATGCTTAACGCTAGGGATTAGAAATCCTAGTTAGGACTCTAGATCTTCCCTAAAGCATATCACATAATCATCATTTTGCATTAGATTTTGGATCATGCTTAATGCTAGGGATTGGAAATCCTAGTTAGGACTCTAGATATTCCCTAAAGCATATCATTTAATCATTTTGTATTAGATTTTGGATCATGCTTGACGCTAGGGATTAGAAATCCTAGTTAGGACTCTAGATCTTCCCTAAAGCATATCACTTAACCAAAGCATTTGCATTAGAATTTGGATCATGCTTAACGCTAGGGATTAGAAATCCTAGTTAGGACTCTAGATCTTCCCTAAAGCACGTCACTTAGTCGAAGCATTTGCATATTAAAATTTGGATCATGTTTAACACTAGGGATTAGAAATTCTAGTTAGGACTTCTCGATCTTCCCTAAGACATGTCATTCATTTTTTCAAAAGAAATAGCATCTCGCTGCCACGTGTATCCCAGTTTACATGTGTCTCCGAAGAAATCCCAGTTGGGTCACGAGCATGACTGATTTCCGTGTGTCATCATTTTTCAAAATAAAAATACTCGTATACCATGAGTGCGTACACGTGGCTTTCCAGTTTAGCCATATGTATTTCGAGCACGTATGTGGGCCCCTGTATTCCCATATACAACTCATAGTCACGTGTATTCTGCCTCATGTGTGAATTGTCCAGAGTCCATTTACACTTCTTTGTAGGACTAGTTCGCTGGGCTTCCAAGTTTGCATAGTCGTAACGAATCCCTCTTGTCTTCTTGTTGGCCGCTGATAGAAGTTTGTGACCAAGATTGCTTGTTTGTGAATAGACCAAAGTCTGTTTGCAATCCTACGATGCGTAGATTTGAACTTACGTGTCCTAGTCCTTTTTGCTTTTTGCCCCAAAACCTCAATTCAATGAAACATAGAATAGAGGGGCTTGAACTTACTTTTCTTGTACACACTCTTTCTCAGTGTAATGTAATAATTTTTAATCATGAAATTCCACCCAAATACCCTTGGTTGTAAAGTAGAGGACGATCTCACGATCAGGCGGTTGTTGGGTGCCGAACACCTTTCCGACCCATACCAGGATTCCCTTACCAAGAATCTTCCTACGCAGACCAGAATAGTCAGAAAATCGCCAAGTTTTTAGCTAAAACAAAACGATTTTCAAAAATTGGGGTCCTGATTCCCAGATTAATCAGGTGGCGACTCTATAAGTACATTAGACAATTCCATCCCCCAGTCAGGAATACGAGAAATCGTTTCTCTTCAGTCGTTCGCGGTCGAAGGGAAAAGTTTTTTTTGCGGATCCTACAGCTGGCAACTCCACTGGGGATTGCAGGAATCCGACTCGAAAAATGACTTGGGGTATTTCCTTAGAATTTTATGATTACACACTTCTCGGATTGACAAACACACACTGCATGCACTCATTTATTTTTGCATTTGCATCTCGTTACTCTCTTTTGATCCTATCAGAACTAGTGAAACCCGTGACTGAGTAGATACCATCCCGACCAAGCGATCGTATGGGAATAACGGTCGAAAAGCACAACCTTAGCACGTACCAAAGACCAGCTTCGTGATGCGAGGTATACCGCTAAGTGCCCTAACCACCCAACTAGAGTTTAGTTGAGCCTTAAGCATGCATTTATATAGTCGCGATAGATTGTATCTTTAGGATAACCAAGAGGAATGCATACATGCTCCACAAATCCCGAGGCATGACTCATATAGAACTTTTTTGTGGTTCTGACGAAGTTCTTTTGTCCAAAATAGGTTCTAGGTGCCCGGAGCAGTAGCCATGGGAAAACGTGCAAAAAGAGTTTGGGCTAGACAGTCAAGAAGGCTGGAACGGGTTGAGAGTTCATCGAGCACAGGGTCAGAAATCAGTCTTAGTGTGCATAGTGAAAACATGCCGGATCAAATAGATGATGGTGGTAGTATGACAGAAATGGAAAGAATGCTTAGAGGATGTTTATAGAAGATCCTGAAAGAAGACCTAGGGCCGACTATCGAGAGGATAGTGTCTGAGAAAGTAGCCTCCAACAACCAACATCAAGAGAATACGCCTACTCCTTTGGGTCACACTGAAAAAGCACAAAGCTCGGCTACAAATATGAGAACCAGAGAGGCTGCTCGTACGGACTATCAAGATCCTGGAAAAACTTACCCAGTACATGACTTTGCTGACATTCCTCTGAAACCCCCGGTCAAGAAAGCACCTTCTCAACAATGTTTGTCAGATGACGAAGAAGAGCTACGAGAAGAGTGGCATGCGAGACAGAAGGATAAGGCAATTCCTACCCAGCGAAAAATAGTTGACATCCAACAGAGGTTGAAACGCTTGGAAGGAGGGACTACTTACGATATCGACTCTTGGTATTAATGCCCAGATGAAGAACTCTCACCCGGATTCAAGTACCCAGAAATGAAGCAGTATGATGGGACAAAATCAGCCAAAGCCCACATAATCATGTTTATAGGAAATATGAGGCCGTTACACGTAAGTGACAGCATGATGGCCCATCTCTTCCAAAGGAGTCTGGTTGGAGACGCTTTAGAATGGATAATCGAATTGGACCGATCCAAGTACCTAACATGGGTCCAGTTAGGGGATACATTTATAAAACACTTCACATATGGGATAAATAGTAGAGTTACCCGAAGACAGTTGGAAGCTCTGAAGCAACAGCTCGACGAGTCATTCACCGATTTTGTGGCAAAACGGAGAATGAAAGTTAGAAGCATGATTGAGCGCCCTTTAAGGGAGAACATATTTCCATTCTCAAAAAAAGTTTGAGTCCAAAATATCAAGCCGTTTTGAGTGTGGTTACACCGAAGAGAATTTAAAAAATTCATCGAAGCTGCTACAAATGTAAAAGACTCAATGAAGAATGGGTATATGCCAACAATGACTGCAGCCGTAGCTGACTCTAAGGGAAAGAAGAATGGGAAAGAATACGTCAACCATGTCTCCTCTCACAACTCTCACAAGAAGCAACATATCATAGCACAAGTCCCCTAAGAGCAAAGGCCATTTCAGATCGTAACACAAGGTAACCAGCAAGCACAAGGGAATCACCAAGCTCATGGGAACCATCTTGCTCAAGCCACCCGACAGAATCAAGGGGCTCCCAGACGGGGATAACGCAGGGAATTTTTAAAATTAACCCGCCCCATGAGTGCGCTTTTGCCCGAACTACTAGACGCAGGTTTGGTGACTCTTATAAGGCTAAAGCTATTGTCAAATCCACCACCTTACTGGCATAACCTGAATGAGCACTGTCAATTCCACCAATCGCCTGGTTATCTGACAGATAATTGTCCAGCCCTTCGTCATAAAATCTAAGATTTGCTGGAACAGGGAGTAATCACCATGGTTGGAGTCCAAATACCAGTGAAACCAAATATCCACACAAATCCCCTACCAGTTCATCACTCATAAGGGCAGCAGATAATAAAATACATTGAGACTGATGAATCAAAGAATCCTATTAGCCGAGTTAAAAAGGAGAAATCCATGGAGATTGCAACGGTCCAAGCTACATTTTGGGAGAAGGTCAACAATGACTCAGCTGAAACATCTCGCCAAGCTCCAATCACTTTTCAAGATTTAATAGCTAGAGGCAAAAAACGGTTGGAGAAGCAGTGGCCGATCCAAACTGAAGAGATGGCTCAAACCACAAAAAATGGCAAACCAGTGAAGTCATGAGGGCAGAGGCAGAGAAGAAAGATCCCTTATTCACGATAGTGAAACCCCCTCCAAGGAAATTACCTATAGTAATGGAGGATCTACTCAAACCTCTCATTTACTTACATGAATGCATCAATCCCAAATCACAGGATCATTTGTGGCAAGATCCCTTGAAGGTTGATGAATACTGTCAAGAAGTACAGCACCAGACATGAGTAGGTAAAGCATTTAAACCAGCCCATTTGAGGTTAGACAACCCAGCGGCTGCAGTCAGAGCTCCTCTATTTCAAGTCCCACAACAAAGACCAGGGGAACAGAAAGAAGAATATGAATTGGTCGTCAAGCAGATGAAGCGAACAAAAGCGAACGTCTCTATGTGGGGACTACTCGAGGCATCAACCAAGCACTGAAATACGGTACTTAAAGCGTTGAACTCAATACAACTTTCTACGACAATCACACCTAATGAATTAGTAGCAACGGTGGCTCATGTCCGCAGCATTCAGACCATATCATTTTCTGATGAAGACCTCCCAGAATAAGGGGCAAGACACAATCGAGCCTTGAACGTCACTGCAGGCTGGAACCACTTGGTGGTACAACTAGTAAATATGTGTACCTTGCAAATGGCAAAACTTATGAGCTTAACTGGTTGAGATATGGCCTTAAATGACTGGACGATAAGGACGGTAAAAGGATTTGACAACGGTCAAAAATCTGTCATCGGAGAATTCACCACCTCGATACTAACAGGATGGGTAAATACAAAAGTACATTTCTTGGTGATGGATATTGATGCAAAATTCAACATGTTACTGGGGCGACCCTAGTTGCACCAGCATAAAGTAGTATCATCAACTCTACACCAGAAAGTCAAGTTTCTGTTCAAGAGTCGGATGGTGGTCATCTACGGGGACAGTGATGAGACTGAAGAGATCGCGAATCAAAATGGCAAGAATATTGTCCCAACAATCGAGGCTGAAAAGCAGTTGTGTAACTTTGCAGAAGAGGAGGTCAACCTACTTATAAGGGGACCACCAATGCGAGAGAAAATTCTGAGCAGGTTTGATCATGTAAATAGAAGAGTAGCGTATCTCATGAGGACTTAAAGATTTTTTCCGGGGATGGGGTTGGGAAAGAATCTGCATGGAAGGATTGAACCTCTAAGTATCAAGAAGAAGGCACAGGTAGGAACCTTCAGATTGGGGTACCGACCGACAGAAGCAGAGATAACAAGGTCTAACGCTGAGAAGAGAAAAAGAGCACAAATCGAGAGCAAAGGTGATCGATATGTCACACCTGATATCGACTAGACAAAACAACCAAAATATCATGAGTGGTTCATCCGCAAGAGTGAACATAACATTGCTTCGACAAGATTTCAGAAGGCTACATTCATCCTGAAAGACAAACCAGCTCCAGCACGCCAAGATGAGCCAGTGGATGAAACCCTGCTCGAAGGAGTAAGCAACCTGTTCGAGAATACTGATCCTGCAGAGATTCCAGAGCAAGAGACTGATGTAGAAGCTAAAGTAGAGAAACAGCTAGTGGAAGACGACCATATTTTCATGATCCATAAAGAGCCAATGATTGATCCTCATCTGCTTGCTCGCTCTTTGTCTGGTAGTGCCAATCTCTCTACAATTAAGTCAGCAAAGAAATACTAGAATAAGATGTTCATCGGGGCAACCAAGGGAAAGAAGCGCATGACTGCCATAGCCTACCGTCTGGCACTTGCGCCCAGCAAAAGAAACATGGAACGAGTACATGAGGATGCAAAGGTAAAGGAGCAAAGGCTCGTAGGTACGCAACAAGTTTGCATGATTTATGAAGAATCCTCCTTTAAACCTTATCTTCTTGTACGTTCAATTCATGATATTTATGTGAGAGCTAACCATGATGCATGATCAGGAGCTGGAGAAGCATCTTCCAACACCCAAAAAAAATGACCTAGATGATCTGGAAGATGGGGCGCCCTCTTCTGAGGAGGGAGATTCATGGGCCCCAACAGACTGTGTGTTCTCTTTAGAAGTACCCTTATTTTCAAAAAACCAAAAAAATTCAGAAATCTTGAAAAATCACAAAATTTAAAAAATCAAAAAACCTAAAAAAATTTGTAAATATGAATGAAAACGTTTTTGAGGAAATGGTTTTTGGACTCGACTCTGAGACTGTCGATGATGAATAATCCGGAGATGACCAGGAAGATTTTTCTCCAGAAGAAATTCTAAGTGAGATCCTTTTGTCGCTGGATAAGTATGAGGATATGCCCGTGCCTGCCGAAGAAGAGGTCGAATTGGTAAACCTTGGCTCAGAAGACTAACCTCAGATGGACAAGATTGGCACCGCCTTATCCCCAGATGAAAGAAGAGCGATGATTTAGTTGTTGAGAGAGTATAAGGAGAATTTTGCATGGTCTTATGAGGACATACTAGGACTAGATACTGACATGATAGTGCACCGATTGCCCACTTATCCAAATGCAAAGCCAATCAAGCAAAAACTCAGAAGACTAAGGCCGGAATGGACCGTCAAAATCAAAAAAGAAATTGTGAAGCACCTGACGCGAAATTTCTTGTCCAAGTTGACTATAAAGATTAGTTAGGTAACATCGTCCTGGTGCCCAAGAAAGATGGAAAAGTTTGGATGTGCATCGATTACAGGAATCTCAACAAAACGAGCCCTAAGGATGATTTTCCACTACCTCACATTGACATATTGGTTGATAATGCCGCCGGCCACGTCTTATTATCCTTTATGGATGGATTTTCAGGATATAACGAGATCAAGATGGCAGAAGAGGATATGGAAAAGACCTCCTTTATCACACCATGGGGAGTCTATTGCTACCGTGTAATGCCTTTTGGACATAAAAATGCAGGGGCAACCTACCAAAAGGCTATGACCACCATCTTTTATGATATGATGCACAAAGAGATCGAGGTGTATGTTAATGATTTGATTGCAAAATCAAAAACAAGAGAAGATCACATCCGAGTCTTAGCCAAGCTCTTTAAGCGCCTTCAGAAGTTTAAGCTACGACTTAATCCAAATAAGTGTATATTAGTTTGGGAAACTGCTAGGGTTCATTGTCTGTCACAGAGGCATTGAAGTGGATCCATCCAAAGTGAAAGCAATTATAGAAATACCTCCGCCTAGAAATGAAAAGGAGATCCATGGTTTTTTGGGGAAGATTCAGTACATCAGTAGGTTCATCGCTCAACTTACACCGATTTGTGAGCCTATCTTCAAATTATTGAGGAAAGATACTCCGAAAATATGAAATGGGGAATGTCAAAAAGCGTTCGACAAAAAGAAGTACTTGACGAGCCTGCCAATATTGGTCCCTCCAACCTCAGGAAAACCTTTAATCCTTTACATCACAGTGACAGACACATCAATGGGCGCAGTGCTGGGACAGTATCATGAGGAAAGTGGTAAGAAAAGAGCCATATACTACATCAACAAGACTTTATCAGGATATGAAAAGAACTATTTAGCACTAGAAAATACATGCTTCACACTAGTATGGGCTACCCAAAGGTTGAGACATTACATATTGTCTCATTCTGTGCTACTGCTTTCAAGGATGGACCCTATCAAATACTTGTTCGAGAAGTCGGCACTTTCAGGAAGGACTTCAACGTGGCAGCTTCTATTGTCTGAATTCGACATCACTTATGTCAACCAAAAGTCCATCAAAGGAAAGGCACTAGCCAATCATCTCGCAGCCCATCCATTACTAGATGAAGGGCAAGTAAATGTCGAGTTCCCAGAAGAACACATCCTGACTACAGAGCCTAAAGATCAAGAAGATGAGCCATGGCAGATGTTCTTTGACGGAGCCAGTAACCAGCTTGGTAAAGGAATAGGGGCAATTTTAATATCGCCGGATGAAATTAGAACCCCAATTGCCATAAAGTTAAATTTCGAGTGCACCAACAACGGGGTAGAGTATGAGGCTTTGCATAGTCGAGTTAAGAGCAGCTCGGGTCATTTCCATCCGATGGTTAATGGTCTACGGAGACTCTCTCTTAATTATAAAGCAAATCTAAGGGGAGTGGAAGTTAAAACACGACGAATTAACTCACTACCATGCATGCCTCACATAATTGACAAAGGAATTCGACCAGGTCGAATTTCACCATATATATCGAAACAAGAACTAGTGTGCAAATGCTCTTGCGGTATTGGCATCTTGGATAAATGCGCCAGAGAGGGCGACAATTCGACCAATCGAAGTAATTATGAAAGATCAAGCTGCCTACTATTATCAGGTGCAAGCAATGAACAAAGAAGAGGGATTCGAATCTCGGCATTATGCCATAAAGAAGTACCTCAAGTGCCAGGAGTACCCCGAAGGTGCAACAAGAAGGGACCAAAGATCCAACAGAGAGTGGCTTCCCATTTTCTGCTATATGGAGAAATCTGCTTTAAGAAATCTCTAGATGGCACATTGCTAAGGTGTGTAAACCAAGAGGAATCCAAGATGATCTTGGAACAAGTCCATACAGGGGTATGTGGCTCTCACATTAATAGACGAATGCTAGCAAAGAAGGTCCTTAGGTACGGATATTTTTGGGCTAGTTTAGTAACGGACTGCCACCAATTCGTGCTAAAATGCCATGAATGTCAGGTGCATGCAAATCTTATGCATACTCCCCCATCACAATTGAATACTATGTCATCGCCCTGGCCTTTCACAACATGGGGAATTGATGTAATCGGGAAGGTGAAACCATCATCATCTAGTGGTCACATCTTCATTATTATGGCAATCGACTACTTTATAAAATGGGTAGAAGCTTTTTCATGCAAAAGCATCAAGGGGGTCCCACCGCAAGGTTCATTCAGAATCACATCATTTGTTGATATGGGGTGCCTTATGAGATCATCACTGATAACGGGACTAACTTCATCGGATCAAAAGTTCGTCAGTTGCTCGACCATTACAAGATTAAGAACAACAATTCATCACCTCGTAGGCCACAGACAAATTGAGCAATAGAGGCTGCCAACAAGACGTTGGTAAAAATCTTGAAAAAGATGACTGTGACCTACAAAGATTGGAGCGAGAAGTTGCCATGCGCATTATGGGCATAACGAACTTCGATACGCACACCAACTAGAGCAACTCCTTTTTCACTTGTATAAGGCATGGAGGCCGTACTCCCAATCGAGGTGGAAATCCCAACTTTTTGGGTGCTTAAAGAAGGCAACAAGGACGAAGCTGAATGGATTCAATCTAGGGTAGATGAGTTAAACTTCATTGATGAAAATAGAGTAAAAGTAGCCTGCCACTCATAAGCTTACCAGCAGATGATAACTTGTGCCTTCAACAAGAACGTTCGTCTAAGAGATCTTAAAGAAGGGAATCTAGTGCTTAAAGAAATTAGGCCGGTCCTACGGACTGATCCTAGGGGCAAGTATATGCCAAACTGGGAAGGCCCATTTATCATAAAGACGATCCTCCCCGGTAAGGCTGTTCAATTGACAGATCTTGATGGAATCGAACACTAGAAGTTCACAAACAGCGATCAACTCAAGAGATACTATGCTTGAAAAAACTGCTTAACTCCTAAAATAGGGGCAAGTGAAGCCAACAGTGGCTCAAAACTAGGGGCAATTCTTGGCCGACTATACAATCCCAGAAAGGATCCAATAGAAAGCTCATATCAACTAGAAAACAATTTGGGTCTGAAACTTTCCTTTGCACATAGAAATTTTTGCTTTTTTAAGGAAAAAAAATCCAACCCCATGCCTAGGGCAAAGTCCAAAATCCAAAAAAAATCAGAAACCCAAGATCAAAAAAAATTAAAAACCGAAAATAAAAAAATCAGAAATCCAAAATCTCAAAAAGTTTAAAAAAATCCAAAAGAATAGAAAACACAAAAATCCAAGCAAAAAATGTTAAAACCCCAAGTATATAAATAAGGGGTTAATGAATAGACTTTCAAATTTTGTACCTTTTATCCTTTCTTTCTAGCTAAACCTAAGTCACGCCACAACCTAAGAGCCCCCTAGGAGTCTTGTGAGCAACATGTGTAAAACCCCACTAACAAAAAGAAAATTATTTACTAATAATAATAATATTAGTAGTATTAGTAATATTAAGAATTGAAACAAAAAAAAAGAAAAGAAAGAGATAAGAAAAAGGGAATAAAAGAGAGAGTAAGAGAGAGGGTTAGAGAAAAACGTGAGAGAGAGGGAGTCTGTGTGAGAGAGATAGAGGACTGAGAGTGAGAGAGAGAGCTGAAAGGGAGAGAGGGAAACCGAGACAGAGAGAAAGAGAGAGAGGAACCAAGAGGAAGAAGAAGGAACAGCAGCAGCAGCATCAGCTGCTGCTGTCCACGCCGGGAAGGGAGAGGTGTTGCTGCCGGCGGCAGTAGCTGCCATTTCCGGCAGAGAAGATAAGAAGAAGAAGAAGAAGAAGAAGAAGAAGAAGAAGGAAGAAGAAGAAGGAAGAAAGAGGAGAAAGAAGAGGAGGAAAAAGGAAGAAGGAGGAGAAAGGAGAAGAAGAAGAGAGGAAGAAGAGGGATTGCTCTTTGGGTAAGTTTTTCTCACCATTTCACTCCCATTTCAGCTGAGATTTTGAGTTAATAACTTAAGTTTTTGTTGTTCAAACATGCATGCTAGTATAGATCTTGAAATTTTAGAGCTTAATGATGGAAGAGGGGATGAGATGGGCTAATATTTTTGTGCTAAGATGAGAAATCAGCACCTAAATATTGTAGATCTTGAAATTTTTGTGATGTAAATTGGGGTTTTTGAAGAAAAT
>MVGT01001109.1:109648-155217 GCA_002174775.1 Macleaya cordata
TGCTTTTGAGTTGTTATCGGATTTATCGCTGCATGTGATGATATTAGGATGGTTGATCTACCTACTGAGTTTCTCACCCAATCATTTTCGTGGTTTTACAGTTGACGGTTGAGGATCGAGATAGGATCCTTAGTGGCGCTGTGACGAGGTTCTTGGCGAGGGATTTCCTGGTTTTGGGTTTTGATGTAGGTTTCCCTCTCTTCAGTCACAGTGGATGTTTGGCTACTGTTTTATGGTTCAGTTGTGAGACTGATGTTACTTTGTTTACATGAAAACAACTCCTACTTTATCTTCTCCCACTATATATATTTTGACAGGAAACAACAAACATAACTATATATCATATCACAGTTATATCCATGATAAGTGAGTAATTTGAATGTCGTAGTTATTTGCAGGTTCCTCCTGGTCCTACATCGTTGGGATTTCAGTTGAGTTGAGAAAAAAAAATGGGTGGCAAATTTTTAGTGCATATCCTTGTTTAAATTTACTTCCGTTGCGTATTTCTTATATGCACTGTGTCTATTAGGTGACGAAAGGTCCAGTTTACAGGGGAGACTCTGCCGGATTTGAGTCTCGTTGTAGACTGATGGTAATGTCCCTTATTTTGGGGTACGGGGCGTTACAGCATGAGTCCTTAGTAAAGTGGAAGAGCAGTGGTCTCCAAAAAATGTAGAAGATAAAAAATTTAAAAATAGAAAAACGTAGTGAGAAAAATCAAAACTTGAGAAAATTTGATTGTTGTTTGTGAGCTTCATAGCATTAAGAAAAAGACAATAGCGTGAAAGTGGTGCGAGGTACGAAGGACAGTGTAAGTTTTTGTAACCGTCCCGACACGGAAGAATCATGCCTTCAAAGACAACAAGATCAAAGCTACTTCCCAACCTTGGCATAAGTCGATAACAATTTTGCTAAATGGGAAGAGTCTGATGAGGAAAGGAAACACAAGAGGACTTATCCGAGAAAGACAAACGGCATATCCACTCGAATCTAGCACTTTAGATCGATTACCATCGGCTACGTGTAGGTTGGGTATGATAACCGATTTCTTAATAAAAAGAAAAAGAAAATGGTTTTCTAGTTTATTTTCCCAAATGAATTTTAAAACTGCCAAAAAATGTTTTGTTTTTGAAAACCTTATTTTTTGGGGAGCCGATGAGGACAAAACCATAAGATGCTATAGCCATGCTCTGCATGGTCTTCGTTAGGCAGCTGAGGCACATTCCCTAAGAAACAAGTGTTCTTCATTCAAGTAAAGTTCAATAATGTGAGAACCAATTACATAAAAGCATTTTTATGCCATTGCCAAAATGAAAAGGAGACTTGATAATCATTCTTCAGGGGGACTCCTTGTACGCCAACGAATTCTCCTACTCGATTCACCTCTAGAGCATGTCAGAGTCCCACTATCATTACTTGCCAGCCCACCCTTGAGGCGATCGTTATCTTTTTGGAGCCCTATATTTGCCTGCCTATAGATGCGGAGGCTAGCCAAGTGGTTAGTACATTCCCCAACCAAATTTGATACGAGTATCTCTAGACCACATATTCGCTGAAGGAGCTCTTGGCAATAAGGGCGGGCCACCTAAATCAGATAATTGTTAATTTGTGAAAAGATATGTAGAAACAACAGTTGTAGAAGAATTTAAAATTTACAAAGGGGAATTCACTGCCAAGGAATACAGAATAATCAAAATTCGGTTGAGGTATCAGAAGAAGGTAGGTTTCGGTGCTTCCAGGAAGATTAATCCTGAGTTGCTAGCCCAGCTACCGGCCAAGGTTTATGGGGCGCTCTGTATAATTTGAGATACTAACCTCCCTCATCGACACAGGAGAACATGAAGCTCACTCCTCAGATGAACTACTTGAAGCTTCGTTAAAACCTTCAAGGCCGAGAACCAGAGCTAAATAGACCTTTCAAGATGAGAAAGGATTTTTCTCGCAAAGTCTCTCAACCTGTCAAGAGGTTGCAAAGTGAGGCTGACATGGAAAAGGTCCTCAAGATCACCAAGCTGACAAAAGATTGTGCGAAAACATCGAACTCTGGTCATTCTCCAACGAGCCAAGTTAAAACCGGATCTCTCTCTCTCTCTCTCCGTCTCTCTGTTACCCGTTTCTTTCTTTCTACTGATTCCCTATTTTTTTTAAACTCTACTCACAAGACATAGGAGATCTATATCTTTTCCTTTAATTCTTTAAAATTCAGTCCACCCCACGGCTATAATCACTGGCCAGCTCATAGGTACCTAGTGGGAATGGCTAAAGAAAATATATATATTTTTTTTCTGATCACTACACTTGCCAATACATGTGCATAATGAGAGTGACAAAACAATNTATATTTTTTTAAAAGAAATGGAACCCCCTCCCCAATACTAACAGATCATAACAAATGGGAGGGTCCCACTTACAACTAAACATTCTCTCTTTTTATAAAGTTATCCATTATTATAATTTTATCACTTATTAAAATTACAAATTACAACAAACCGTACCCAACATTATTAATTATAAAATATTCCCACTAACCGCTAACCATATAATACTTGTGTATATATATATATATTAAGTGTTGCCCCTAGTCTCCCTCTCAAATTCATAAGGACTACAACCACTAATAACTCAAACTATAAAACACAAAATTAAATTTTGAGTTGCACAAAGTTAGGGGTATTACAGTCTAACCCCATAATGAAAAGATTTCGTCCCCGAAATCGAACATACCTCATCAGCAAAAAGATGTGGATGGGAACAAAGAATGTCCTCCTCACGCTCCCAAGTTGCCTCTCGTTCATCTCGTGGATTCCACTGCACCTTAACAAAAGGTATATTTCGAGTATGTTCTTCATCCCTTAAGTATTTACGTAGTATGGACACATGAAATACATCATGTACCCCAGACAATTGTAGAGGTAATGCTAGTCGATATGCAACCTTCCCAACCTTTTCAATTACAGGGAAAGGACCAATATACCTAGGAGTCAGTTTCCCTTTCTTCCAAAATCTCATCACACCCTTCATAGGCGACACTTTAAGTAACACTTGATCTCCCACTTGGAATGTTAAGGGTCGTCGACGTCGATCAACATAATTTTTCTGTCTACTCTGGGCGGTGCGAAGACAATCTTTGACCACTTAAATTTTTTCTGTAGTTAGTTGAACCAGCTCTGGCCCTAACAAGCTCTTTTCTCCCACTTCTAACCAACACACGGGGGAACTACAAGGCCTTCCAAAAAGAACCTCAAAAGGAGCCATTCCGATACTAGATGGGTAACTATTATTGTATGCGAATTCAGCCCAAGGCAAATATTTGTCCCAATTTCCTTTTGAGTCCAAGACACATGCTCGAAGCATATCTTCAAGTATTTGATTTACTCGCTCAATCTGACCATCTGTTTGTGGATGAAAAGATGTGCTTAAGTCTAATCTAGAGCCCATAGGCCGTTGAAAACTTCTCCAAAAATTAGAAGTGAAGTAAGAACCTCTATCAGAAACAATAGACACCGGTACACCATGCAAGGACACAATCTTTTCCACATAAAGCTAGCATAACTTGTCTGCACTGTAAGTAGTGTGTACTGGTAAAAAATGTGCCGATTTGGCTAACCTATCGACAATTACCCATATAGAGTCATGCCTTCTTAAGGATTTTGGTAAACCAGATATAAAATCCATGGAGATGTTGTCCTATTTCCATTGTGGAATCGGAAGTGGTTCTAATTCTCCAGATGGTTTTTGGTGTTCAATCTTAATTTTTTGACAAATCTCACACTTCGATACGTATTCAGCGATTTCCTGCTTCATACATGACCACCAAAACTGTCGTCGAAGATCTTTATACATTTTAGTGCCCCCAGGATGAATTGTATACCGACTACGATGTGCTTCATTTAGGATTTCATGTTTTAGATTGGCTACAGCAGGTACACATAAGCGACCTTGAAATCTCAGCCATCCATCCATTCCTACGGTAAAGTCAAGATTTACCTCCTCGGACCCCAATTGCGTCATACACCACTCATCCACAGTTTGTGCCTCAATCACCTTACTAACTAGTGTGGGTTGCAGGATAATGTTACCCAAAAATGCCTTAGAAGTAGAAGTATTTCCTAGCCTCAAATCAAACTCAGTCATTGTCTCTAACATCTGCCACTCCCGCACCATCATAGTAGCAGCCAAACCTCTCGGTTTTCGACTCAGAGCATCAGCCACTACATTTGCTTTCCCAGGATGATATTGCAATTCAAAATCATAGTCCTTAATGAACTCCAACCATCGTCGTTGACTCATATTCAGCTCTTTCTGTGAGAAAAGGTATTTAAGACTTTTAATGATCAGTAAATAGCTCAAACCTTTCTCCAATCAAGTAATGTCACCAAATTTTTAGAGCGAAAACTACAACAGCTAATTCTAGGTCATGCATCGGGTAATTCTGCTCATGAGTACGCAATTATCGAGATGCATAAGCAATCACCCTCCCCTGCTGCATCAAAACACATCCAAGTCCCTGGAATGAGGCATCGGTATAAATAACTAGCCCTTTTCCATCCTCGGGTAAGGTTAGAACTGGTGCAGAAGTGAGCTTAGTTTTGAGCTCTTGGAAAGATTCTTCACATTTGGAGTCCTATACGAAAGGTACACCTTTTTTGGTTAGTTTAGTGAGTGAGCCTGCTATTCGAGAGAATCCCTGAATAAAACGCCAATAATATCCAGCTAATCCAAGGAAACTTCGAATCTCAGTGACAGTCGTCGGTTGTTTCCAATTCAACACTGACTCAATCTTCGAAGGGTCCACAGAAACCCCAGATCCTGATATCACATGCCCTAAGAATTTAACTTGTTGCTGCCAAAACTCACACTTGGTAAATTTTGCAAAAAGTTGGTGTTCTCTCAATGTTTATAGCACTAACCTTAAGTGTTCCTCGTGTTCTACCTGTGTCTTAAAGTAAATCAGGATGTCGTCGATAAAGACAATAACAAACTGATCTAGGAATGGCCTAAATACTCGATTCATCAAATCCATAAACATTGTTGGTGCATTCGTGAGCCTAAAAGGCATTACAACAAACTCATACGAACCATACCGAGTTAAGAATGTTGTCTTGGGAATATCTTGTTCCCTAACCCGAAGCTGGTGATAACCCGACCGTAGATCAATCTTTGAAAACCATTGGGCACCCTTTAACTGATCGAACAAGTCGTCGATTCTTGGTAATGGATACTTATTTCGAATCGCTCACGATAATCAATGCATAACCGTAATGAACCATCTTTCTTTTTAACAAACAAAACTGGAGCACCCCATGGTGACGAACTACGTCGAATAAACCCTTGGTTTAAGAGTTGGTCTAACTGAGCCTTCAACTCTTGCATCTCCTTCGGAGCCATCCTATAAGGAGCTCGAGCTATTGCTGCAATACCCGGTAGGAGTTCGATACAAAAATCTATCTCTCTACGCGGTGGCAAACCAGGCACCTCACGGAACACATCCGCATACTCAGCTACTACTGGTATCTCGGCAATGAGCAGACTCTCGTCAGAGGTCTCTACTGACTCGATATAGCTAAGAAAAGCCTTTACCCAAGTGTTTCCTGACTTGGTGCTTACTGCTAAATTGGTTCGTCCCGGAATAAAGAAAGTGATTTTCTTGTTAACATAATCCAGTTGTGCATAATGGGAAGACAACCAATCCATTCCCAATATGACATCATAAGGCTTCATCTCTAACTCATAAAGATCTGCCAAGAATTCTGAGTCTCCAATCGTAATAGAACATGCAGTACACTTATGCCTCAACTCTACAACACTACTAGTAGGAGTAGTAACACACAAAGGTAAATCACATAAATCTATAGCAAGATCTAGCATATGGGCTAGTATTAAAGAAATAAAGGAGTGGGTAGCTCCTGTATCAAAGAGAATACTAATAGACTGCCCAAAGATAAAAAAATGTACCTCCCAAGGCTGCATTTTGCATCTCAACCTCACAGGGTTGTATAGCATAGAGTTGACATTGGCCTCTTGGTTGTGCATTATGATTTGTAGCCATGGTGTTATGTTGTTCAGGCCTCTGACCCCGTCGGCCACCCTCCTGTACCTTCTCATTTGGACAATCTGACGCCTTATGCCCTCGCTCCCGACAATTGTAACAAAACCCATGAAAAGTAATGGGTTCAGCAGGAATTGGTTGTGGTTCTACTGGTACCACTGCCCCTGTGTTAATGGTATCTCCTTGCTTGCGGTTACCATTATTTCCATTACCCTTCTGCTTCTTCCATGCTCGACTATTTTGCTGGTTCCCATACTGAGTTTGTCGTTGCTTCCCATTTTTGTGTTGACCCGATGAGTTCTTTGTCATATTCCCATTATTCCTCTGTTCTGTCTTAGTGTCTACTTTGGTCTGATCCTTAGACTTCTTGTGTGCCCAATAGTCATGTTCATGTTTTCTAGCACATTCCACAGCCTTAGCATAAGTATCAACCATAAAGTTTCCCATAATATACCTTCGGTAATGGTCGTTCAAACCATCAATAAATCTTTGCCTTTTCTTTTCCTCTGTGGAAATTAAATCAGAGGCAAACATAGATTACCTTGTGAATTGTACTTCATACTCTGTCACAGTCATAGTACCCTGCCTTAATTCTAGAAATTCCCTCTCCTTAGCGATTCGAACGCTTCGTGGAAAATATTTATTGTCAAATAAATAGAGGAATTCATCCCATGACATTGTAGTAAGATCTCTACCTTGGGATACAAATATCCACCAACTATGGGCGTCACCCGTCAACTGGAAGGTTGCCAATCTCTGCTTGAAAACCCCAGTGCAGGTAGGCCCTATAGCTCTAAATATCTTTTCCATACCGTCTTTCCATTCGTGTACAACCAATGGATCAGCTGATGTCCCTGAGAATTCCTTCGGGCCCATCTTCTTAAATTGGTCAAACGTTTCTTTGTATGCTGCTTCTGCCCCCAGTAGTTGACCCCACATTTGTTGATTTTTAATGTTTGGCAAAATTCGATTGGGTTGTCCACTCTGTTGTCCAAATTGTTGATTCATCACTGTAGTAACTATTCGGGTGATTAATTGAGCTAACTCCGTCATGTTCACCGTCACAACTTGCTGATTTACAGGTTGGCTAACTGGCGGTGCAGAGGCAGTTTCTCAGTTCGACTGATGATCGATCTTCGGTGCCTCGTTAACCGGTATCCTATTATCACGGCTTCCTGCACTGCGACCGCCTCTCACTCCTCTTCTTCCTCCTTTTCTTCCTCCTCTTCCTCGGATCATATTCCTAAGGAAGGAGAAACAAAATCGAGAAAAAAAATATTTTAAATTAAAAACTCAAAAATAAAATAAATTAAAATAAATACTTTTTTTAGAGTACATCCAACATATGGATATACTCAACAAAAATGACCTGGGTCCACTCCCCATGCCCCAAAAATACTCCGAACCAGGAGCTCTGACACCAACTGAAACAGCCATGAATTTCTACATAAGCCCGGCCGACACTTATGCAAAAATAGGCCATTATTTTTTCTTTAAAATAGAGGCACTAAACTCCCATCTGAAACGGGGAACACATCCCTATTAACAGTAGCATCGAACTCATGATTAAAAATAACAGGAAAAACTTGAATGAATATGAGTACTTCAAACCTTTAATAAAATTATTCATGCCTCAAACACGGCGTTAAAAATAAAAATATAGTTTATCCAAAGATCAATTAAAAATGAGTTAACCCCACAATTTATTCCCCACTATCTCACCTCTACTGGTCTTTACCATAACAAAAGTACTTGAAATCAATATTAAAATCAATAAAACCAAATAAGGAAGAGTGGTCCACCCACGATGCACAAAAGCAGCAGGTTCCCACCAGACAACTAATAGTCAAGCGTGCTGACCCGCTTGGTTTCTGTCCCCTGAAATTATTTACCACAGGAGTTAAACTCCAAACAAGATCAATGGACTCTAAGTCAAGGTAATAATAGAAGTATAAGGTTGCATCACAAAAGTAAGGGGAGGAAAGTCTAAAAATAAGAAGTGATCTACAACATTAACTTTCATCATGCAACAACAACATATTTACTTACCACAACTTATTTTATACAAAGAATCTGGTGTCAACAACATAAGTCAAAAATTATATTCAATTTCTTGTTAGATCGGGCCAAGATTGGATCCATAATCTTGATTTACCAAGGATTATAGAATACGTGTCCCTTCCCATTGGTCCATCGCTTGAACAAATCACCACGTGAACCTATCGTCTTATAATTATATATCTCGAACGAACACATCTAACCGAGTACACCTCTTAAAAGGTAGTTGTATATATATACGATTTTGGGATGCTTACACAACTAAGGGAATCCATGACTTAATTCGCTTACCCAATCCTTGATGAACCTCGCGTTAGCACTCAATACCCCTCTTACTGACAAATCAAAAACATGTGCAGGGTATTCAGCCACAAACCCTTACAATTGTCTGAAACTTTTCTTACATAAATAACAAATTTTTGTCCAATCAAATGAGGTAGGTGGAAAGGTCGAATCAAATCTGCAATATCAGTTCTAAATTTATTTTTACACAAATTCAGCATAGTGTATACTTATTTAACATGTGGATTTATGCTCTAATATTACTGCCAAAAGTAAAACATAAGTTTCAACACATATATTCCCCATTATAATAACCAGAAATTATCATTTCTTACAACAATCAGATTTAGATTATGATTTCAACACTTAGGATGGAAGACAAATTTCATAATCCAAAATAGGTAAAAATTAATTAACTAGCAGATCCATAAGAAATTTTAATCAATTACTAGAACATGTACTAGTGATAAGTAAAATTAGACCCGTTCAAAAGTAATACCTAATTTCAGTGTTGCCTAGTTGTATATCTAGGTTTTTACACTGCAGAACAAAATTTTTCCTTTGTACTTGTAAAATTACACTAAGAGTCAAGAGAACTTGCCTTGCTCAATTGCCGATAAATCCAGAACGGTGTTAAGAAAGCCCTATATTTTTACCTCTTCATTTCTTCTCAAATCCTAAAACATGAATATGTTAAGAGAAACCTATTAACAAATAATAACAGAAGTAAGGAATAGAAGGAAGAGGAAGATGGTGTGGAAACTCACCATGAAAGCAGGCGAACTCACGGCTCTCTCTCTCTCTCTCTCTCCCTCTCTCTGTTACCTGTTTCTTTCTTTCTCTTGATTCCCAATTTTTTTTTATTTTTTTAAAACTCTACTCACAAGACATAAGAGATCCATATCTTTTCCTTTAATTCTTTAAAATTCGGTCCACCCCACGGCTATAATCACTGGCCAGCTCATATGTACCTAGTGGGAATGGCTAAAGAAAATATATTTTTTTTTTCTAATCACTACACTTGAGACTATAATGAGACCCATTTCTCTTTCTCTATAAGTGGGTCCATCCCACCTTATATCCATCACCCCAATACATGTGCATAATGAGAGTGACAAAAAAAAATATATAAATATATTTTTTTAAAAGAAATGGAACCCCTTCCCCAATACTAACAGATCATAACAAATGGGAGGGTCCCACTTACAACTAAACATTCCCTCTTTTTATAAAGTTATCCATTATTATAATTTTATCACTTATTAAAATTACAAATTACAATAAACTGTACCCAACATTATTAATTATAAAATATTCCAACTAACAGCTAACCATATAATACTTGTGTATAATATATATTAAGTGTGGCCCCTAGGCTCCCTCTCAAATTCATAAGGACTACAACCATTAATAACTCAAACTATAAACACAAAATTAAATTTTGAGTTGCATAAAGTTAGGGGTATTACACCCATTAACTTAATTTGACTTCATTGAGTTCAATTTGGCTCAAAATTGAGCCTACTTGAAGGATTGGGTGAAAATCTCTAAAATTATCTCCAATTTGGCTTTAATTTCATCACTTTAGGGTTCCTCGGGCTTAATTAAAACTTAATTGGTCCTTAATTGATGTTTAAGATTAAGTAATTTCATAAATTTGAGAGCAATTGGACTTAATTTGAGCTTAAAATCAAAATCGGAACAAGAATCGGAGTTAGAACGAACCCGAAACCACTTTTCAAAGGGGGAGAACAATTGGAATATTCCCCTTTGAAAAGTGGTTTCGGGTTCGTTCTAACTCCGATTCTTGTTCCGATTTTGATTTTAAGCTCAAATTAAGTCCAATTGCTCTCAGATCTAACAGTGGAGATTAAAAAGGCTCTAAATCCTAATTTCTACACTTTTTCCACCCAATTTTTGTTAGATCTCTCTCATCCACTCTCACCCCTTAACCCTAATCTTGTTTACACCCCACCAACCCCTCGTTTTTTTTCTATAAATAGAGGAGATCTCTAGCAAGTAAAGAGGCATTCAAGAGATCTCTTAGAAGCATTCAATAGATCTCACGTACGAGGGCATTCAATAGCATGAGATTGCATTAGTTAGGGAGAGCATTGAATAGTTTTCATGTGAGAAGCATTCATTAAATTAGATTAGATGCATTCAATAGCTAGCTTTGAGTTTGAACTTGAATGAGATTCAAGTAAAAAAAGAGAGAAGTAGATCTAGTGTAAGAATGTTGGTGAGTGTTTGTCCATTTTGAGTGAAAATTTATTTTCATTTAGGTGGTAGAGATTAGGTGATAACAAATCTATTTCCATTAGATCTTGGCCTTACACTTCATCTTTACCCTTAATCCATCACCATCTACACCACACACCTCACCTAATTCCACTAATCTTATTCCAACATCATCAAATCTCACTCATGATGGGAGGAACTCAAATTAATTGAGCTTTCTTTCTAAATTGAGTTTGGTTTAGAAAGAGAGAGAGTTAGTAGTAAACCACTTCACTTTTTAAAAGAAAACTATCTTTTATTATCATCAACAAAAATCATGGCTTGGTGGAGGTTTGGTCAAAGTGGTTTTCTTCACTCTCTCATTGGTAGATGTTAAGCAAAATAAGTAGGTGATCATCACCCCCTTTTTTACTTGTTGTAGAGATTCTTTTTTTAAGTGGTGTATGATGTAGTTTAAAAAGAAAGTGAATAAATATTGTCATTTCATGAATCTCACTTCATGGGTTTATTTTGATGTACTAGGTAGTTACTCTTCTTAGAATAAATACATCATTGCTAATGATCTTTATCATTATTTTTCAACATATATGAATCTTTGAGTATTATTTTTAGATAAGTGCTAGTTTAGGTAATGTTCATATGTCATGAAATAAAAAGTAGTTTGTTTAGCCTCTTAAATAATATTTCATCATGAAATAATACCTTGTTTCACATGAAATCCATGTTTAGTGTCAAGAATGACATGTTTAGTAAGAATACCAATCATTTAACCATGTTTTCTAGCATTTGGGTGTATGGGGTTGATTTTCAAGTCACTACACCATAAAAAGAGCCCAAAAACGTGCTGGAATCTTTTCATAAATGCATGAAATGAAAAATTTTAAAATGTAGTCTTGTAGATCATGAAAAAATACACAAAATGGGCTCAAGAATGACTCAAAAAGGTTGTGAAATGAAGAAGTTATGACAGTTTGAACATACACCTTAAATGTATTCAATAAAATGCCTAAGTAAATGTTTGATGTGTAGAAATGATTATTTTGCTAATTTCGTATTAATACTTTATTTTGTTGCTTTAAATTAAAGTATATCAACCTTAGTTCTAGGTGAAACCCTAGGGTTCACATTAGAGAAATGTCACTTTTGATGATGTGCCTTAGAAATCAACTAATAATGAGAATAAAACTTCAAATAAGATTTATGGGCTTGGTAAGCCCATCTTCAAGCAAGCCCACTCTACATTTTTGTTGAGTGTTGGGCCTGTTTCATGAGTTTTAAACTCACATCTTAGAATTGGGCTTCATAAACCCGTAGGCCTAGCAAGAACACATCTTGGCTTAGGCCCGCTTTTTTTTTGGGCTTGGATATGCTTAAAACCCTAATTCAAAACCCTTACCAATCTAATAAAATTGGACTAGGTTTCTCTCTCTTAGTTTAGTTCATTTATGTTTGGCTCCTTAATTTAAGAAATGCATTAGAAATTAGGGTTATATGTTAATTTCGGGGTTAGGTTAGGAATTTACTTAAACTCGTCGAAATGTGACCACCATGGACTAGCACTCCTAAGTGTGGCATGCGTGCCTACGCCACGTCGATGGTCTTGCACACTTAATTAGTTGGGTTAATTCTTAGACTAACCCCACCTTTGCAATAATCAAGATTTTTTAAACAAAGAAGAGAAAATGTTTTCTACTAATCAAAGTATTTTGCATTAGATTTTGGATCATGCTTAACGCTAGGGATTAGAAATCCTAGTTAGGACTCTAGATTTTCCCTAAAGCATATCAGATCATTTTGCATTAGATTTTGGATCATGCTTAACGCTAGGGATTATAAATCCTAGTTAGGACTCTAGATCTTCCCTAAAGCATATCACATAATCATCATTTTGCATTAGATTTTGGATCATGCTTAATGCTAGGGATTGGAAATCCTAGTTAAGACTCTAGATCTTCCCTAAAACATATCATTTAATCATTTTGCATTAGATTTTGGATCATGCTGGACGCTAGGTATTAGAAATCCTAGTTATGACTCTAGATCTTCCCTAAATCATATCACATAATCATTTTGCATTAGAATTTTGATCATGCTTAACGCTAGGGATTAGAAATCCTAATTAGGACCTTAGATCTTTCTTAAAGCATATCATCAGCATTTGCATTAGAATTTGGATCATGCTTAATGCTAGGGATTAGAAATCCTAGTTAGGACTCTAGATCTTCCCTAAAACACGTCACTTAGTCGAAGCATTTGCATATTAAAATTTGGATCATGTTTAATGCTAGGGATTAGAAATTCTAGTTAGGACTTCTAGATCGTCCCTAAGAAATGTCATTCATTTTTTTAAAAAAGAAATAGCATATCGTTGCCACGTGTATCCCAATTTAAATGTGTCTCCGAAGAAATCCCAGTTGAGTCACGAGCATGACTGATTTCCGCATGTCATCATTTTTCAAAATAAAAATACACGTATATCATGAATGCGTACACGTGGCTTTCTAGTTTAGCAATGTGTATTTCGAGCACGTATGTAGGCCCTAGTATTCCCATTTACAACTTATGCTCACGTGTGTTCCGCCTCATGTGTGAATGGTCCAGAGTTCATTTACATTTCTTTGTAGGACTAGTCCGCTATGCTTCCAAGTTTGCATAGTCATGACGAATCCATCTTGTCTTCTTGTTGGCCGCTGATAGAAGTTTGTGACCAACATTGCTTGTTTGTGAATAGACGAAAGTCTGTTTGCAATCCTGCGACGCGTAGATTTGAGTTTACGTGTCATAGTGCTTTTTGCTTTTTGTCTCAAAACCTCAATTGCACGAAACATAGAATAAAGGGGCTTGAACTTACTTTTCTTGTACACACTCTTTCTTAGTGTAATGTAATAATTTTTAATCATGAAATTCCACCCAAATACCCTTGGTTGTAAAGTAGAGGCCGATCTCACGATCGAGCGGTTGTCGGATGCCTAATACCTTCCCGACCCGTACCAGGATTCCCTTACCAAGAATCTCCCTACGCAGACCAGACTAGTCAGAAGATTACCAAGTTTTCTGCTAAAACAAAACTATTTTCCAAAATCGGGTCCTGATTCCCAGATTAATCAGGTGGCGACTCCATAAGTACATTAGACAATTCCAGTCGTTTCTCTTCAGTCGTTCGCGGTTGAAGGGAAAAGTTTTTTTCGCAGATCCTACAACTTATTATGTTACTACTCGGTGAATCTTTTGCTTTAAGCATAATCTCAATTTGTTAAATAATCTAAACAACTGATTTTGAATATTATACGTCCAATGTGTATTTGTTAAATGGTCTGAGAGATTCTCTCTTCCATGTTAGACATGAATAGGCTGCTACTTTATGACAGCATGAATTCCTATTGATCTATTTTGTATTAGTCAGGAAGATTAATATAATCAACCATTAAACTAAATCGTGTTAAAAGTTATTTATTAATACTATTTGCGTGATAATCTAATGAAGTCCTAGGTAAATTGGAGACACTTATAGATAAACATAAGCCTCATTTTGGAATAAGGTTAAAAACTTATTCTGCCAGTTGAAGATTTAAGTGGTATATTGATCTTCAATCTTGTTGAAGGTTTAAATGATATAAAACTATTAGGTCCATAAGTTCACTCATGTCATATTTGTTGAATTCCGTGTCAAATGTAACTCAAGAAGGTCAATATAACTTGAGTTAGAGTTATTGAGTCGTTCAGTTCGTTGCGAAGAAAAGACTTCAAGAAGCTCAACTCACCACCGGAGCTCACCTTAGGATGGTAAGTGACTTAGAAAACTCAATACCATAGGTGGTTAGTTCATATTGAATCATATGAGAAAGTACGGAATGGTAAAAGATGTCAAAACCCCTTAAAATTAGTGTTTGGACGAATGCTGTCAGAAAACCACGCTTTTAAGGGAAACTGTGACTTGTTGTACTGTGACCAAAAGCTGGTTTCGAAACCAAAATGTTGGTTTCAAAACCAAAGCTGAAAAATGATGTCAGGAGGTTTTTGGTTTCGAAGTTGGTTTCGAAACCAAAGTTACTAAACTGCTATTTTGACTCCAGATGAGTTTTGGTTTCGAAACCAAGCATGTACTAAATGGTTTTTACAGCTTTTAAACATCTTTTAAACCTATTTTGAATGATTCTAAAATTCTTCCATAAATGTTTTAGTTCACCATGTATTATAAACTTCTAAACATTAATATAAGTGATATAGATCTAGACTACACATACAAATCACCACTCACATGGGGTAATGTGGTGTGTTGTAAAATATCACTTATGGTGAAATATAGTTCTTAAACTAACAGAATAAAAACATCACACATTAGTCATTGTTTGATGTAATTCTAAATCAAAAAGAAATACCACCATACATGGTGTGCTCTTGATCTAGAAACACCACTCATTATGCTTGGTGTGTTTTAGATCCAGATCTGGAAAATGACAAAACTATTCATCACATGGGATGTTCTAGATCTAGATCTAAAAACACCATTATAAATAGAGTGAGTTTGAACTATTTTCATCAACCATTCACCCTATCTCCTAACAAGTTATTGGATAGCATAACTCATATTCTTAATTTCTAAACTTGTTAAAATGACTAAATTCTTCCCATCTTAGTCAAATCCTTAGTTTAGGTTTTCCGAGGGATTTTCGGTGGTCGAGCTTGAAGATTCAAGTTCGTGGTAAAATACTCGTGAAGTCGAGTATTGGTTCAAGGTGCGGGACTTGTGGAGTTCAAGTTAAAGACGCATCATATTATGGGAGACGTCNAGTCACTTCCTGAAAGTGTTACCATACAAACTTTTTTGCTTTTTGACTTATATAAGTCAAAAAGCAACTTCTTAAGTGGTTGCCAAACACCCTATAAATCTAATCGAGAAGGAGAAGAAACAGAGAAAGGGAGGGAAGGGAGGGAAGGGAGTCGTCCATTTTCAAGCTCGATCACCAATCAGGTACGTTATTTTTCCTTCTTCTTCTTCTTCTTCTCGATCACCGATCAGGTACGACTGTAAGCTAAGGTTTTTTTTTACCCTTTACTTATTTTCTTTTCTTCTCGTCTTTTCTTTTCTTCTTTTCTTCTCTTCTTCTCTTCTCTTCTCTTCTTCTTCTCTTCTTCAGTTCTTCTGCTGTCTTCGTTCTACAGACCAGAGAAGCAGCAGCTGCCGACATGGAGAAGTCATTATGGAATAGGGTTTTTTTTCCCTTTCTTCTTCTTTTCTTCTCTTCATCTCTTCTACTCTTCTCTTCTTCTTCTTTTCTTTTTCAGTTCTTCTGTTGTCTTCGTTCTACAGTGCAGACACAGAGAAGTCATTATGGAACAGGGATATATTTTGTCGTTGACCCGGCCGAGTCACAGCCGAGTAACTCAGCTCGGACTCGGCTGACTCGTGGCTCGCCCCTTGGCCGAGTCAGCCCTTGAGCCGAGTCCGACTACTTAGATTGCATTACAGTTTTAATACTACTCTCAGATATAGAACCCAATATTGAAGATATTGATACTCCCTGCAATGTGAAGTGATGGAAGATGAGAATAGGGAGCAAATTATTGAGCAGTTTCAAGATCTTATTCTAAGCAGTTTCCATTGATGTACTATAAGAAGAAAATACCATTCAGCTAGAAAGGATTACAATCTGTATGGTTTGAACAAACCAACATGCATCTCCCAAGTTGCATATGCATGGCTTTTCCAAGAATAATGTATTAGTAGGGGTGTCAATGGGTACCAAAATATCCGGAACCGAACCGGTACCAGAACCGTTTTTTGCAGTTCCGGGACCTCATTTTGTGGATCCGATAAATTTCGGATCTACCCGTTTTGGATCCGTTTAATTTCGGATCCATTTCGGATCCACCCAACGGGTACCCGCGGGTACCCGGTTCCGTATAAATTTTATAATTTTTTAGTTTAATTTACTATTATACAATAATTTTTTAATTTTTTTAACTTTTTTATAATTAAAAAAAAGAAACTAATGACTATTATATAACAAATTTTGTAATAAATTAAATTTTATAATTGAATAGAATACGAAAATACAAAATACAAATAGGTTTTATGTGAAAAAATAAAAAAACAATAATTAAAAACGGGTATCGGGTACCAACGGATCCTAGCGGTACCGGATCCGGAACTACCAATTGAGGTTCCGAAACCGGAACCGAAAGGATCCGAAACCGCTTCATATTAACGGGACAGGATCTGGAACCTTTAGGTTCCGATCCGGAACCGTCCCGTTGACACCCCTATGTATTAGCCATAGTATAGATATTGTTGCAAGGGAAAACAACACCTGTTGTACATAAAAATAAGATTACTACTAAACCAACTTACTTCTAACTGTAAAGGAATATGCCAAATGTTTGAAACATAATAGAGAGTGACAATGTTTTCTGCATAGAAAAAGGTCCATAAAAATTAGTTTATTATTCTATATGCCAATTAGTTTATTATTCAATATGCCAAATGTTGGAAAATTGAGACCACCACAACTATGTGCAGATAGAGGAGATAGGATGAGAGCAAGGCAATCGATAAAAACTACGTAAACATTGAGATACAAGGATTGTAAAATATAGAAACATCATAGCTAATATAAGACACTCAACAGGGTGCATGGAAGCAAAGAAATGCACAAAGGTTCATAAAAATTATACTGCAAATACAGTTGTTAAGAGTTCCAAACTGATTCTCAGTGCATCCCAAGTAGCTTCTAATGATGCAGTAATCTAGCCATAGCCTAAAATGTGAGCAAACTACGAAATAGAACCATGATACAGATTTAATGCTTACCCATATGTTATTTGCAACAAGCAAATGAACCATTAGAACACAATACTAATTGAAAATAATGTCCTTTAAGAACCAAATAAATAAATAAATAAACAAATAAATAAAATAAAAGATAAGCAGTATTGCATACAGCGTAACCCATTTCAGTTACAAACTTGAGGTCATAGCGACTTATGCAAATCATTGATTTGCCAATTCTTATGAACGTCCTTTTTTTATGATTGATTTTGAAGCTGTATCTTTAGCTCTGATGTAGTAACATGATTTCTTAACTGTGACAGAACTGCAAAAGAAAAGCAAGCAGAAAAGAAAAAACAAAGGAAAAAAAATAGAGCATAACAAAAATAGAAACCAACCAAATATATAAAGATCCCCTTGGCCAAAATTTCACAAGTCATAACAACATAAATGAAAAAAAAAAGAAAGGGAAATTTATTCGAGATGACAGATTTTACAATGCATAGAGAAGCTTCATAAGAATACCAAATGACAGTGAACTCGGGGGGTCTATGCTGATTGTGCACAATGGCACCAGTAACTAACATTAACACTAATATGTTGCTACTGCTGCAACACAATGGCACCAGCAGCTAAGTGAGAGTGAATTCAAATATGAACTTTAAGAATAATAGAAGAACAGACAAAAAAGTCGCCAATAGGATTCGAACTTTACCTCATAGCACGTAGCAGGATTTTAGGCCACTCACAGCCATTCCATTCTTGTTCTAGAGAATTATTAAAAATCTAGTAGCTCGACATTAATCTTAATGGACTAGGTTAATATTTTAAACAAAAAAATGAGGTAGATCCATGAAAATGTGAGAGAACAATGAGAGAGAGAAAGGGTTTCAAACCTTTACTGATCGAACAGACAAGGCAGCTTCACCACCACCACCACTGGATCTTCCACACCTAAAGGTATAGAGAGAAAACAAGTTGAAACCCTAATAAGTAATCAAAAAGGCATAAGAAACCCTAATAAGTAATCGAGTTCAACTGTTAGGGCAAGGGCTAGGGCTAGCTAAAAGAGAAGAAGGCGAAGAGAGAGAGAGGGCTTACAAACCAGGGTTAGGGCTTGGAGAAAACCAAAACCTTCACTCTAACTCGGCAATGTTGTTGACCTGAGTGAGGCAAAAATTTACCTGCAACAGAAAAATTAAACTGTTAAAATAGAGATATAGTGAGACAGATTTGAATATTTCCTTCATCAAAAAATAAAAAAAGATTTGAATATTTCCATGTGATTTCCAGAGCTTAAGCTCCAAATCAGAACTCTTAAGTCCAAAACAGAAGAACGCGAAGACCGTGATCTTCAACCTTAGAAAACAGAGACTTGTAGAGCTCGAAAGAAATAGAGGGCAAACCAAAAACTCTGATTTCATCTTCAAATCACAAACCAGTCTGATTTCTTTTTCAAATCATGAAGATAGAGAGAGATAGGGCTCTACGAACCTGAAGATTGAAAGAAATTAGGGCTTAAATTTCTTCACGGCTGAGAGAGAGGGNATCATCATGGTCATGGTCATGATCATCATCGATAAAAGTAAGATGAAAATTTTTAGTTGCTATGAAGAAGAAATGGTGAGAGAGAATGGGGAGAAAAAATAACAACAATAAAAATAATATAAGAGTAAAAAGTTACTTCTGTGAGAAGCAAGAAGCAAAAAAATTTTGCTTCAAATAGAAGCAACTTTTTTGCTTCAAATAGAAGCAACTTTTTTGCTTCTAGAAGTCACTTCCTGAAAGTGTTACCATACAAACTTTTTTGCTTTTTGACTTATATAAGTCAAAAAGCAACTTCTTAAGTGGTTGCCAAACACCCTATAAATCTAATCGAGAAGGAGAAGAAACAGAGAAAGGGAGGGAAGGGAGGGAAGGGAGTCGTCCATTTTCAAGCTCGATCACCAATCAGGTACGTTATTTTTCCTTCTTCTTCTTCTTCTTCTCGATCACCGATCAGGTACGACTGTAAGCTAAGGTTTTTTTTTACCCTTTACTTATTTTCTTTTCTTCTCGTCTTTTCTTTTCTTCTTTTCTTCTCTTCTTCTCTTCTCTTCTCTTCTTCTTCTCTTCTTCAGTTCTTCTGCTGTCTTCGTTCTACAGACCAGAGAAGCAGCAGCTGCCGACATGGAGAAGTCATTATGGAATAGGGTTTTTTTTCCCTTTCTTCTTCTTTTCTTCTCTTCATCTCTTCTACTCTTCTCTTCTTCTTCTTTTCTTTTTCAGTTCTTCTGTTGTCTTCGTTCTACAGTGCAGACACAGAGAAGTCATTATGGAACAGGGATATATTTTGTCGTTGACCCGGCCGAGTCACAGCCGAGTAACTCAGCTCGGACTCGGCTGACTCGTGGCTCGCCCCTTGGCCGAGTCAGCCCTTGAGCCGAGTCCGACTACTTAGATTGCATTACAGTTTTAATACTACTCTCAGATATAGAACCCAATATTGAAGATATTGATACTCCCTGCAATGTGAAGTGATGGAAGATGAGAATAGGGAGCAAATTATTGAGCAGTTTCAAGATCTTATTCTAAGCAGTTTCCATTGATGTACTATAAGAAGAAAATACCATTCAGCTAGAAAGGATTACAATCTGTATGGTTTGAACAAACCAACATGCATCTCCCAAGTTGCATATGCATGGCTTTTCCAAGAATAATGTATTAGTAGGGGTGTCAATGGGTACCAAAATATCCGAAACCGAACCGGTACCAGAACCGTTTTTTGCAGTTCCGGGACCTCATTTTGTGGATCCGATAAATTTCGGATCTACCCGTTTTGGATCCGTTTAATTTCGGATCCATTTCGGATCCACCCAACGGGTACCCGCGGGTACCCGGTTCCGTATAAATTTTATAATTTTTTAGTTTAATTTACTATTATACAATAATTTTTTAATTTTTTTAACTTTTTTATAATTAAAAAAAAGAAACTAATGACTATTATATAACAAATTTTATAATAAATTAAATTTTATAATTGAATAGAATACGAAAATACAAAATACAAATAGGTTTTATGTGAAAAAATAAAAAAACAATAATTAAAAACGGGTATCGGGTACCAACGGATCCTAGCGGTACCGGATCCGGAACTACCAATTGAGGTTCCGAAACCGGAACCGAAAGGATCCGAAACCGCTTCATATTAACGGGACAGGATCTGGAACCTTTAGGTTCCGATCCGGAACCGTCCCGTTGACACCCCTATATATTAGCCATAGTATAGATATTGTTGCAAGGGAAAACAACACCTGTTGTACATAAAAATAAGATTACTACTAAACCAACTTACTTCTAACTGTAAAGGAATATGCCAAATGTTTGAAACATAATAGAGAGTGACAATGTTTTCTGCATAGAAAAAGGTCCATAAAAATTAGTTTATTATTCTATATGCCAATTAGTTTATTATTCAATATGCCAAATGTTGGAAAATTGAGACCACCACAACTATGTGCAGATAGAGGAGATAGGATGAGAGCAAGGCAATCGATAAAAACTACGTAAACATTGAGATACAAGGATTGTAAAATATAGAAACATCATAGCTAATATAAGACACTCAACAGGGTGCATGGAAGCAAAGAAATGCACAAAGGTTCATAAAAATTATACTGCAAATACAGTTGTTAAGAGTTCCAAACTGATTCTCAGTGCATCCCAAGTAGCTTCTAATGATGCAGTAATCTAGCCATAGCCTAAAATGTGAGCAAACTACGAAATAGAACCATGATACAGATTTAATGCTTACCCATATGTTATTTGCAACAAGCAAATGAACCATTAGAACACAATACTAATTGAAAATAATGTCCTTTAAGAACCAAATAAATAAATAAATAAACAAATAAATAAAATAAAAGATAAGCAGTATTGCATACAGCGTAACCCATTTCAGTTACAAACTTGAGGTCATAGCGACTTATGCAAATCATTGATTTGCCAATTCTTATGAACGTCCTTTTTTTATGATTGATTTTGAAGCTGTATCTTTAGCTCTGATGTAGTAACATGATTTCTTAACTGTGACAGAACTGCAAAAGAAAAGCAAGCAGAAAAGAAAAAACAAAGGAAAAAAAATAGAGCATAACAAAAATAGAAACCAACCAAATATATAAAGATCCCCTTGGCCAAAATTTCACAAGTCATAACAACATAAATGAAAAAAAAAAGAAAGGGAAATTTATTCGAGATGACAGATTTTACAATGCATAGAGAAGCTTCATAAGAATACCAAATGACAGTGAACTCGGGGGGTCTATGCTGATTGTGCACAATGGCACCAGTAACTAACATTAACACTAATATGTTGCTACTGCTGCAACACAATGGCACCAGCAGCTAAGTGAGAGTGAATTCAAATATGAACTTTAAGAATAATAGAAGAACAGACAAAAAAGTCGCCAATAGGATTCGAACTTTACCTCATAGCACGTAGCAGGATTTTAGGCCACTCACAGCCATTCCATTCTTGTTCTAGAGAATTATTAAAAATCTAGTAGCTCGACATTAATCTTAATGGACTAGGTTAATATTTTAAACAAAAAAATGAGGTAGATCCATGAAAATGTGAGAGAACAATGAGAGAGAGAAAGGGTTTCAAACCTTTACTGATCGAACAGACAAGGCAGCTTCACCACCACCACCACTGGATCTTCCACACCTAAAGGTATAGAGAGAAAACAAGTTGAAACCCTAATAAGTAATCAAAAAGGCATAAGAAACCCTAATAAGTAATCGAGTTCAACTGTTAGGGCAAGGGCTAGGGCTAGCTAAAAGAGAAGAAGGCGAAGAGAGAGAGAGGGCTTACAAACCAGGGTTAGGGCTTGGAGAAAACCAAAACCTTCACTCTAACTCGGCAATGTTGTTGACCTGAGTGAGGCAAAAATTTACCTGCAACAGAAAAATTAAACTGTTAAAATAGAGATATAGTGAGACAGATTTGAATATTTCCTTCATCAAAAAATAAAAAAAGATTTGAATATTTCCATGTGATTTCCAGAGCTTAAGCTCCAAATCAGAACTCTTAAGTCCAAAACAGAAGAACGCGAAGACCGTGATCTTCAACCTTAGAAAACAGAGACTTGTAGAGCTCGAAAGAAATAGAGGGCAAACCAAAAACTCTGATTTCATCTTCAAATCACAAACCAGTCTGATTTCTTTTTCAAATCATGAAGATAGAGAGAGATAGGGCTCTACGAACCTGAAGATTGAAAGAAATTAGGGCTTAAATTTCTTCACGGCTGAGAGAGAGGGCTAGCGGACAGATGAGAGATGGAGAGAGATGGATACCACAAGGGAAGGGAGAGAGACGTGGGAAAGACGAGGCAATAATTCTTAGGAGTTACAGCTACACAAGGCTAATCCGTTGGTTAATATGTTTCACCTACCCTCGTGATTCGCATTCCATCCCAAAGTGTTATGAATCTCACCATAAATTGTGTTTTCCGTACTAAATTCTGTGACTTTTTTTTGTAACCCTAGCACTGCAGAAGACGAGGTGAACTTTTGTGAGGGAAATATTGAGATCTAGATCTTATCAAAAAAAAAAGACTAGTGATATCCCCATCCTCATACACAGTGGGGGATATCCTACGTCTTTTTTTTTAAGTCAAACTAAGCTTGACCAAAAAAAAAATTTGTTTATTCTTGGGGTTCTCCTCCCATTTATAATAAAACAAGCCCCTATATCCCGTGCACGGCACGGGGGCTTCTTTTGAAAAAAAAAATTGAATTTTTTATTAGATAATTAGAAAATTTAGTTGTTTTAAATTGGGTCATATACTTATAATGTAGATTTTTTTAACCCACACCTAAGAGAGAGGGTTTTGTTAACCCAATAATAAATAATAGATTGGGCCATATATTTATAATGTAGGTTTTTTTAACCCACACCTAAGAGAGAGGGTTTTGTTAACTCAAGGCTTCTCCTATAGTATATTATAATAGATATGTGTAAATTCTTTTATTTCCACCCCACAACCTAAAATTTACCCTACCATTTTCATCTTCTCCACCATCACCGCCACCGCCAATACCACGCCACCACCATTATCACCACCACCAATGCACTACACCACGACACCACCATTATGTGGAGATAATCCTACAACCTTCTTTTATTTTTTTGTGATTTTTAAAAAAAAATGCGAAGGAAGTCGCAAGTTTCGCTATATATTTCGGACCTTTACGACCTACAACGAAAGATTATTTCGGTTCCCGCGGTCCGAAACTAAATCATTATCACGGTTTCTATAGTCCGAAATATATATGTATGTTCGGTTTCTATGGTCCAAAACCCATTTAGAAAATTAGTCTGGAAAAACCTTCGTCTAACTATTTTAAATGGGTTTCGGACTATGCAAACCCAAACTTATATTAAGTTCCATTCTGATAGTCCGAAACATTTAAGAAGTTTCCGTTCTCATAGTCCGAAAACTTGAAGAAGTTTCCGTTTTCATAGTCCGAAACCTATAGAAGCTTTTCCTGACTAGCTTTAAATTAGTTTCGGACTACGAAAACTGTAAATCAGCTTCATTTCAGGACTATATAGTCTGAAACCTCAGTTTGATGGTCAACTCAATTTTCACACTAAAAATAAATAAAAAATAAAAAAAAGGAACCAAAGAGAGATCGAGTGAGAGAGTGAAAGTTTAAATGCCCTACGGTTTAGTTGGATTAACCGTATGTCAATATGACTAAGGTTAAGGATCACACAATCACCTAATAAAAATTAAACGGGTGATAAAGAACAAAACTAAAATCTCTAATCAAGAGTATTGACTTATCTGATTCTTAATATGCGAAATTAAGAACAAGAATCGAATATTTCAATCTCATAACAGTTATGAAAATATGCACAAGAGATTTTGTTTACGAGGAAACCTAATCTGGGAAAAACACCGGGACCTAGTCCAAGAATGATCTACTAAAAGTTATTGAAAACTTACAAACCGATTTACCACTCGATGGACATGAATTACGACTCCCTCTACGCTTCAACAGTTATGATGTACAGTTCCTCAACAAATTCGAACTCCACGAATTTGCCTTTTAGTAGACCTTGATGCGTCTCCAACTTGAACTCCGCAAGTCCCGCACCTTGAACCAATACTTGACTCCTCAAGTATTTCACCACGAGCTTGTCACTTCCAAGCTTAACCACCGGAAATCCACCGGCAAACAAAAACAGAGTTTTTGGTTTAAAGTGAGAAGGATAGAACCAAATTTTAACAAGTTTGGAAACTAAGGATATAGAGTTGAAGCTCTCCAAAAACTTGTTACGGTATAAGGTGATTGGTTGATTTAAACATGAATGAATCAACTCTATTTATAATGGTGAATTCTAGACATAGATCTGAAATGCACTAAGTGTGATGGGTGCATTTTTGGATCTAGATCTAGAACACACCATTAGTAACGAGTGATGTTCTTAGATCTAATCTATGACAACCTCACCCATTAAAAGTTATTTCCCACGCTTCCATGTTCTTTCCAAAACAAGAATGGCGAGAAACAACTAATATAAGGCACTTTCCAACTCTAAAAAACAGCATAAATTTGCGGATCTGGGCGATGCTTTCGATACCGTAAACACGGTTTCGAAAGCGTAAAGCATCTATTGAAAACAATAAGCAGATGGTATAGATACCGAGAGGGCGGTATCGATACCAAAAGTCATATGTTACCAAAACAATCTTTGGTATCAATACCAATTCATCTGGTATCGAAACCAAACGTGTCCTGGAGACAACTTTTTAAAGCGGTTTCGAAAGTGCAAAGTTGGTATCGAAACCAAAACTAATCTGATGAACAAATGAGTTTTGGAATCGAAACCAACAGGGCGATTTCGAAACCATTAAGCTAATTTTTAAAAAAATTTCTTTTTAAAACATTTTGAGCTCTGAAAAAACCTTATTTTGGTCAATAATGAAACTAACCACCTATGGTCCTTAGGCATCTAAGTCATTTACCATCCTAAGATATTTTCCGGTGATGAGTTGAGCTTCTTGGAGTCTTTTCATCAATCCGATACGAATTGAGACTCACTAACTCTAACTCAAGTTACATTGACCTTCTTGAGTTTAACTTTTGACACGAAATTCGACAAATAATACATGAGAAAACTCATGGACCTTTCAGAAAGAAAGAGGGAGAGAAATAGAGATCGAGTGTGAGAGAGAAAAAAAAGAGATCGAGAGAGATCTGAGATTGAGACAGATCTCTCTCGATCTCTTCTCTTTCTCTCTCATTCAATCTCTTTCTCTTCCTCTTCCTCTCCCTCTCTTTCTCTCTCTTTTCCCTCTCTCTTAGATGCCGTAGTGGCCGGCGAGATTGTGGCACAGTGGTGGAAGCAGTGGTGGTGGCAGTGGTGGGAAAGATAGAGAGATTTTAATTATTTTTTAAGAATTAAAATTTTTAATTATTTATTAAAAATGATTTTTTTATTAAAAAGAGGCTAGGGTATCCCCTAGTTTATTGAGGGGATGTGTCCAAGTGCATTTTAACAAAATGGGGGGCATCCCCTAGTGTAGGATATCCCCTAGTGTGTTTGAGGATGGGGGATATCACTAGTCAAAAAAAGTGAGGGAATTGTTGATATCGAGAGGGAACCCACGAAATAAAAGAAGGAAACTGAAAAATTAATTTTAGTTTTGTGAAAATACCGGATTACCCATACTAACTAGTAGAATTACTAGAATATCTCTACGTTTTTAACATTTATGTGTTATAAACGTATATAATCGTTGTAGATTTTAATAAATTTTCTTTCTGATTCGTTGTAACGTTTACTGAAGCTTTCTAATAGATATAAGTGTTGCAGAGTTACTAACATTTATAAACGTTATAAAGCTGAAAACTAAAATGTTAGAAAATGCTAATTCTGGTGTAGTGAGCGGTTATGGGTGCACGTGGACGCTATTCCACGAGCGTGCCGAGGAAGACACTTAGACGTGATGCTAAGTGTAGGCGACCATGATGTCTGAGTGTGCGATCACTTAGACTCTGTGATGTGACACATGTGTACCACCGTACACATGCCATGAGAGAAAAGTTTGTTGATTTTGAAAATGATTGATATGTGTATTGGTACATATAGCCCAATGGGTCTTTTGATAATGATGATGACACGTGTTCACTATTGCACATGTGGTATGATGATTTTGAAAACGATGGAAGAGTAATGGCTAGAGATTCACATGAGAATACTCTAGAGATCCTAAAAGCTCTTGGATTAACATGACCTAGAGCGAATGCAAATGATTTGACTAGCTAAAAAATCTTTTGTTTTTCTTTGATTTGGTTTGAAACTCATTTGAGATTACAGAAAGTGGGGTTAGTTTAATAATTAACCCAATTTGGTTAAGTGAGCAAGACCATTGACCCGGCTTAGACACGACTGTCGAGCTAAAATGCCCGTCTTTGGTGGTATCGCTTAATAAGTTTAGGAGAATTCCTAGACTAATTCCGAAATTAACAAGCAACCTACTTGCTAATGCATCCCTAATCTAGGGTCAAGCAAACTTAACATAGATTTATCTTATTCTAGGAGAGATTAATCTTGTTTTGACTATTAGGTGTTTAGGGTTTGGGATGAAATGGGCTTGTTAAGCCCAAAGAATGAAAAAGTGAGTTGTAGAACACTTTTGTTTGAATTGGGCCTTTGAGGCCCAAAGATTAGGTGAAGTGGGTAAGGACCCCAACTTCATTGGAAGTGGGCTTGTGAAGCCCAAAATTGATAATGGGTTGTAAAACCCAAGATTCAAACTCTAGGCCTATGATGTGAATCATGAGTTCTTAGTTCAAAAGGGAGGAAAGTGGGCCCAACAACTCTCTAAGTGGGTTGTAGTCCCACAAAAGTTTATTTGAAAGTTTTTAGAGTGATTTATTCTTTTTTAGGGCAAAAGTATTCTTTTGGGCCTAAGATTTTTATTACTTTCAAACAAAACATAACTTTTGCCCACTAGGATCAAACATTACTTTTTGACAATAATATAAAAGTTATATAACATTTTGGATCAAAAAGTGAGTAAAACAGCTTTATAACAAATCCACATATTTTCATGGATCAAAAAGTATATTTTCATGCAAAAGTGAAAACATCAAACATCCAAACATTTTTCATGGAGCATGATTTTGAATTCTTGTTTATGTGATTTCAAACATAATGACTATATGTTAACTACATTACACAATTACATTTTTCTCACCTAACATGAATCATTATATGTAAAGCATAATTTGAACATTTTCCTAACATGATATTTATCTAGCATGATATCTATGAAACATTGATTTCATCAAGATGATATTTACATAAAGATGATATTTACATGATTTTAGTTATATGTAAATACCAACATATAGTAAACTTTATTTTAAGTATGTAAACTACATACACAAGATAACTAATCCATTGATCAAAGCATGATAACTAGAAAATGAAACATCAAATATCATGAAATGCTTGGATAACTCATTTATTTGATGAACAACATATTACATGATTAATTTAATAGAAAATGGGTGGAGATGAGAAAATATTACCTAGCTTTAGCCTAAGCTCTAAGAAAAGCTAGAGATCCCACTTTGATGTCTCAATCCATTGATAGTTGTGTAGGCTCTTTGTGATATGTTTTTAGAAAGAAAATGGAAGAAAAAACACTTTCTTTCTCTAAGAATGAGTAAAAATGGGGCTTGAAAGTGTCTAGAGTTGTCTTTGAAAACAAAAAAGACAATTTTTTTACTCTAAAACCTAGCCTTCTTACTCTAGAAATCTCTTGTTGTTGTTGTTGTTGTTGTTGTTGTTGTTGTTGTTGTTGTTGTTGTTGTTGTGTGTCTTGCCTCTTAAAGGAGCTCTCTATTTTCCAAAATGAAAAGGTCTCTCTCAGGTTCTTGTTGTGTGACTTGCCTATTAAAGGAACTCTCTATTTATAGAAAAAGGAGAGTGAGAGGGCTAATTTCAGCCTTTGGATCATTAAAGTTGGTGGGAATATCAAGGGCTGATGTTTGTGCTTATCCACAAGAGGAGAGAAGAGAGGGAAACGTGCATCAACGGCTAGAGGTGCCTGCGCATTACACGACACGAAAAATGAAATATTGAGTGGAGAAAGAAAAAGACCATCAACGGCCTGAGGACGTAGTTGTTAGGGGTTAAAAAGGTGTCAACGGCTAGAGATATCTAGCCGTCGGGGGCATTTTGGTAAAAATGGTGAGAGAAAAAGGTGTGTAACTATAACACACGAAAATTTATTTTTTTATATTGTGGAATAGACAGAAGATGGGCCCAAGCCCATGGGTCGAGACCAGCCCTAAATTCTAAACAAACTATTGTGTATGGGTGTGAAAGCCCATGTGTTAATTCTATAGGGGTGGAATTAACAAGTCCCTTGCCTATATACGTGATTGCATGCATGCATAAATTTATTGTGCAAGTGTTTAAATAGTAAATATACATATTTATATTTAGATGGATTTATGAATGCATGTGTGGGAAAAGATAAGTGGACCCCACGTTGAAGAAATATACATATTTATATGCATGTGGGCACTTCAATGATTTGAAAATATATTGCATGCACGTCTTTAAAGATTTAGTGGGCCCTACATGGTAGGGGCGTTGGAGAGAGAGAGAGAAATCGATCATCTCTCTCTCCAAACATATAAATGTTGCCTAAATTATCTATTCACAACAATAAATGTATGCTATAGACATATATATGTATATACTGTTAGTACATTTTGATTGAGGAGATATTCATATAAATGGAAGGTTTGAAAAATGACCTATGAGAATATCTTCTTCAAATTCAAACATGTGACTGAAAATGTCAAAGAATAATTACTATATTTAGGTTGTATCTAGGTAAGGAAATAAATTCAAATTTCAAATTAATTGTTGTACTATTTTTGGTTAGCTTATTTGATAAATATATTGTATATATTATACTAACAATATTATTTCCTTTTCTAAGACCTATGTCAAGGAATGCTAGATGTTAGATCAACCAAATGACCTAAGATTAAGTAGATGATGCAAGGGATGACCTAGTATATGTTGTGGTCGATCTACCCATAATGGGAAGATTGAACCAAATTTTAATTAGACTATTAAACCTTCCTAAAACTTACCTAATATCTTGATGACACCAAAATTAGGAAGACTTGCCTACCAAGTTGAAATTAAACTTATGGTGAAAAAATCAACCCTTGGATTTATTTTTGATAGACACATTGCAAACTCTAGATGGTATTGAACACCATGATTTTGTGAACATGCAACACAGATGAAACACCATTGATGGTTAGATTTTGGGAAAGGATAGTGTAGATTGGGGATATCAATTGGGGAGAGAGAGGGAGAGAAGGGGCTGCCAAGTTCGATCTCTACCCACCCTCTCTCTTATTCTTCCATTTGCTTAGTTAGAAAAAAAAAAAGAGGAAAAACAACTTATGCTAGCCAATTTCCTCCCTCTTGTCTAAAGCACCACATCTCCACACACACCATTATCCTCCATTTAACTTAGCAAAGGAAGAAGTGAAGAAGAAGAGAACGAAAGAGAAAAGGGAGATATCATCTTTTAATCACAAACTAGATCACGGTTAAGGTAGGAGGAGAACTAGGATTAAGTTATGATTTTTGTAACTTTCTTTATGATCTTATGTTGTGCATGCTCACCTTTTATGCATAATTTAAATCGATAATGTTATGGTTATCTATTTTCATGGATTTGAAGTTTCATTTTATTAACATGATGAAGTGAACATGTTGTATGCTAATGTCTATTCGATTTCTATATGGTGAAACATGTCGATTCCAACATGATCTTGCATGCGTATTACATGTTTTGTGTGTAGAAATTACACGTTGAGTGCATGATCACTTGTTAAAAAAACATATAAATAAAAAAGCAAGAGAAACATTGGATCTATATGATTCATTCCTTTTAGGCGGCCTTATGGGGATATCTCATGATGGGTTCCCCACGGAAGATGATCTCACGATCATGGGTGGCACCCGTAATAGCTGTAAGATTTAAAAATCGTAAAGAAGATGTAAGCTGTCAAAAGACCACGCTTTGCTGAATATGTACTGTTGCTGATTTCATTATACAATGCAAATACATGATATTATATGTGGCTGTATGCTTATCAAAAGCGTTGCATATGCTGTTTTTCATACTTATATGATGATAAATGCGAGATATTATTTATGATGTGGGAGTGTTTTTATCATGTTTTCATGATGGTTACAAGCCATAAAATATTGCTGTTACACCTTTTAAAAAGCATGACATGATGTAGTTAGAGCATTATATGCCTTACATGTTTGATAGTATTGATGGTGGGGACATGGGATGTATGTATATGAAACTGGGTGTGAAATTTCACGTTTTTCTCAATGATTAGAAGTTATAAATGTTGTTGTCACGTAATTGGAAAAGCGTGGCATATTGTAGAATTAGGTGTTATGAGTTTTCTTCGTTTCTGACCTTTTGTTTTCCGGAGTATGAGTTTGTAAGTATGTGTGTTTAACCAAATGTGTCTGAATAGTTTTGGATTTCAAACTCGTTCTTCTCTTTTATTTTGGGGTAAGGGTTAAATAACTAAAAGCCTTATGTATAACGGAATTGTGTGTATATAGTTATAAATTAAGCTTGCCATTAGTAAAACCCTAGTTGTTGCTTCTTATTGCATTGGCACTTGGAGAGACATGGTGGATTTACTCAACATATTGATGGTGGACACGTATTTATGACGTAGTAAGAACGAAAATGCAAGTACCAATTGAAAGAGTTTAACTGGTGGAAGATGATGTGACGTACATGTGGCATGACTATAATGATTCAAGCATCATGCTGGTTTAACTTGATGTATTAAGCGTCTGTGGTTGGAACACCTCGTGTTCGTATTGTGTGAATCGACTTCTTATGGGAAGTCAATTGGTCCTTACGAAACTAGTAAGTCTATGTGACGTGAATTATTCCAGAACAGTTGGTTAGTTTGGTCTCTTCGGAGACGTTGAAGTGTGATATGATCCTAAAAGTGGATTGATGAACATTTTATCAAATAACATTATATCACTAGATGGTAAGAAGTTAGTTATTCTCCTTAGGGAGACTCAAAGTTGTTTTCTTTTGAGGAGATAAACATAGAGTTTACATGACTCACTTGTTTGACTTTGGGGATTAGCGGAGGGAAACTACAGAAGGTATAAAAGACTCAAGGTCATGTCAATCATCTGGCACCCCCTGAGGTGAAAGCAGAAGTCGTCACCATTGAAGGTGGACTTCTTATTTATAGCTTTTGGGCTAAGATACTTTTAAATTCCAACACATTCTTTTATATCTGTGCATTTCACTGTAACACTTAGTTTAAGAGTTACACCTTTGAGATATTTGTTGCATATAGCATCCCCTCTAGGGCAGACTAATGTCGTAAATAAGGTCTGTAAAGGGTGTCCTATTATTTTTGGCCAATCATGAACTGGCATCAGATCTTATTGTCATAAAAATGACGGAGTATGGTATGATCTTAGGGATGGACTGGTTGTCCTCATATAGTGTCATACTTGACTATTTTAATAGAAAGATCACAATTATCACCCCGGAAGGACAAGGATTATCTGTCCTAGGAAATAAAGAAAAGATCATCGATCTACTCATGACCGGGACAGTCAGACAACGACTCACCAGTCAACATTGAGCCTCGTTAGCATACTTGGAAGAGGGAAATTCCCAGACACCAGCTAAGGTTAGTATTCCGATAATGGATGACTACGAAGATGTGTTTACTGAAGAGCTCCTAGGATTACCTCCTCATAGAGAGATAGAGTTTGAGATGAAGTACAACCAGGCATGAAGGAGAACTCAATTCCACCCTACAGGATGGCATCTCAAGAACTCAAGGAGTTGGACAAACAACTACGAGAACTACAACAATTAGGGTTCATCAGACCCAGCGCATCACCATGGGGAGCACCAATGTTGTTTGTGAAGAACAAGGACAGATCAATGAGACTGTGTGTAGACTACCGTCAACTTAATAAGGTGACCATAAAAAATCGATACCCACTGCTAAGAATTGAAGACCTCTTTAATCAGCTGAAAAGAGCCAAGCACTTTTCAAAAATCGATCTGCGGTCGGGCTATCATCAGCTCAGAATCAGGGAGAAAGACACTAAAAAGACAACATTCAGGACTCGCTATGGTCATTTTGAATTCTGATTAATGCCTTTCGGGCTAACCAATGCACCAGTGACATTCATGGATTTAATGGACAGAGTGTTTTGGCCCGACCTAGATCATTTCGTCGTAGTCTTTATTAGGTCCATGAGTTCACTCATGTCATATTTGTCGAATTTCGTGTCAAAGTTAACTCAAGAAGGTCAATGTAACTTGAGTTAGAGTTAGTGAGTCGTTGTTCGGTTCGTTGCGAAGAAAAGACTCCAAGAAGCTCAACTCATCTTAAGATGGTAAGTGACGTAGAAAACTCAATACCATAGGTGGTTAGTTCATTTGGAATCATATGAGAAAGTACGGAATGGTAAAAGATGTCAAAACTCCTTAAAATTAGTGTTTGGATGAATGCTGTCAGAAAACCACGCTTTTAAGGGAAACTGAAACCTTTTGTACTATAACCAAAAGTTGGTTTCGAAACCAAAATGTTAGTTTCGAAACCAAAATGTTGGTTTCGAAACCAAAGCTGAAAAATGATGTTAGGAGGTTTTTGGTTTCGAAACCAAAGTGTACTAAAAGGTTTTTACAACTTTTAACCATCTTTTAAAGCTATTTTGAATGATTCTAAAAAATCTTCCATAAATATTTTAGTTCACCATGTATTATGAACTTATAAACATTAATATAAGTGATATAGATCTAGACACTACTCACATGGGGTAATGTGGTGTGTTGTAAAATATCACTTATGGTAAAATATAGTTCTTAAACTAAAAGAGGAAAAACATCACTCATTAGTCATTGTGTGATGTAATTCTAAATAAAAAAGAAACACCACCATACATGGTGTGTTCTTGATCTAGAAACACCACTCATTATACTTGGTGTGTTCTAGATCTAGATTTAGAAAATGAATAAACTATTCATCACATGGGATGTTCTAGATCTAGATCTAAAAACACCATTATAAATAGAGTGAGTTTGAACTATTTTCATTAACCATTCACTCCAGCTCCTAACAAGTTATTAGAGAGCATATCTCATATTATTAGGTTCCAAACTTGTTGAAAATGACTAAATCCTTCCCATCTTAGTCAAAACCTTAGTTTAGGATTTCTAGTGGATTTTTGGTGGTTGAGTTGAAGATTCAAGTTCGTGGTGAAATACTCGTGGAGTCGAGTATTGGTTCAAGGTCCGGGACTTGTAAAGTTCAAGTCGGAGACGCATCATTTTATGAGAGGCGTTGGTTCATGGATTCGAATTGTATGCGTAGCTTATTTACGTTGGCTTGATGGACTCCAAGTTGTATGCGTGAGAATTGATAATCAACTAAAGAGGCAAATTCGTGGAGTTCGAATTTGTGGAAGAACTGTACACCATAGCTGATCAGAGCGTAGAGGGAGTCGTAAATCGTATCGATCGAGTGGTAAATCAGGTTGTAAGTTTTCAATAACTCTTAGTGAATTTTTGCTGGACTAGGTCCTAGGGTTTTTCCCAGTTTGGGTTTTCCTCGTTAACAAAATCTCTTGTGCATATTTTTATACTTGTTGTTAGATTGAAATATTCGATTCTTGTTCTTAATTCAGCATATTAAGAATCGAATAAGTCAATACACTTGTTAGAGATTTTTGTTCCACTTATAATCACCATTGAAATTTTAATTAGGTGATAGTGTGATCCTTAACCATTAGTCACATTGACATACGGTTAATTCCATTTAACCGTAGGCGTATTTGGACTTTCAGTCTTCGTAGATGACATACTGATATACTCGAAGACAATAATAGCAGTGGTCGAATGGGAGAGACCCAAAAATGTTTATGAGATCTGAAGCTTCTTGGGCTTGGCAGGATATTACCGGAGGTTCGTGGAAAACTTTTTAAGAATAGCAGCACCACTGACCAAACTGACAAAGAAAGGAGTTAAGTTCGAGTGGAATCCAAAATGTAAAAGATCATTCAAGGAATTAAAGACAAGATTGACAACTGCTCCAATTTTGGCGACTACAGAGATAAGAATCGGGCACACAGTGTATTGTGATGCGTCATGGGGAGGATTGAGAGGAATCCTTATGCAGAAGGGAAAGGTTGTTGAACTATTTTTGGTTAGCATATTTGATATATATATTGAAGAGGCTGGATATATAGCCTCGCTTATATCACCCAAATTTGACCTCTCCATCCTGGCCCTTGTTTTTTGATTTTTAAACGGTGGATATGTTGACATGTGGCAAGCTAAATATCTCTTTTGTGGCGGCTCAATACTATTGGCTCGGCTAAGAGTAGGTAAAACAGTGAAAGTACGTCTTATTATCTTCCCAACTTCATCTTTCCCAAAATCTTTCTCTTTCTAAAAGCTTTCAACAACTAAACACCTCTGAAACTAGAGCTTCAAAAATCCGACGAGCTACTGTTGCTGGTGATTTCATCGTTTCTAGTGTGTTTCCTCTCTCTCACTCTACTTAAAGTAGATCTCTAAAATCCCATCTCTGTACGAACAAACATTAAGGGGCACCTTACTTCGTTACATTCAAAAATAAAAATTCAAATGCAAACAGAGAACTACAAAACACCAAAAATTTTAATCTCTAATGTTGTTACTTGTTACATCCAAAAGTTGATCTTGAAATGCCAAAAAAAAATTATAAAAGATAAAGTTCCATTATCCAACAGTTTTCTTCAGTCTGATGCCTCTGATTAGTGCATCCCCTTCTCCACCCATAAGTCTTATTGGGCCTGCAAACACAAAAGATATATATTGCTAATTGTTTTTCGGATATTATCGGAAAGAACCCCCAAATTAAAAAAAACACAAAAAAAAAATCAACAAAGATGAAGATTTACATTATGAACAACCAACCTAAAACTAATCCAAATTCTGAAAGTATTATCAGTGAAACTCATTAAAAAAAAATTTGTAAGTGATGAAAAAATTAGAGAAACTCTAAAAGCTCTCACTGAAATTGATTTTTATTTTATTAAAAAAAGCAACTTCTGAAATTGGTAATGAACTATAATCAAATAAAAACTAAAAGAAAAAAATATAAAAGAATACCTTCCGAGTTGTTTCTCTCTAGGATCCAAAAAGTTTGAAAAAGAAGAACAGAAGATGAGAGAGATGGGATTCTAGAGATCTACTTAGTAGAGTGAGAGAGAGAAACACACTGGAAACGATGAAATCACCGGCAACGGTAATTCGTCGGATTTTTGAAGACCTTGTTTCAAAGGTGTTAAAAATCAATTTCATCGAAGTAAATCCATATGAATCACGCCATAGAATCTGATTCCGACAAACTTGAAGAAGAAGTGGATTTTCGTCAAGACTTTGGCGACAGAGAGGAAAAAATAAAAATAAAGAGAGGAGAGAGTGAGGGGAATAAATACCTTAAATCTTTAGCACGTTTTAAGTTCCCTGACGACCACCTCTCCGTCGAGATCTTGAATCTACTCTTGATCTCAGATCTCCTAGGTTTGGGTAATTTTGGGGAACATTTTTTCTCTCCTCCACTGGTTCGTGGTGAAGAGAGGACGGGTATACTGTTTCACCTATTTTTAGCCGAGCCAATAATGTTGAGCCTGCTCAAAAGAAGTAATTGGCTCCCCACGTGTTAGAATATCCACTGATGAAAAAATAAAAAAAACAATGGCCAAGACGGAGAGGTCATGTTTGGGTGATATAAGTGGGGCCATATATCTGGCCTCATATTGAATATGTTACACTAACAATATTATTTCCTTTTCTAAGACCTATGTCAAGGAATGCTAGCAGTTAGATCAACCAAATGATCTAAGATTGGTTAGATGATGCAAGTGATGACCTAGTACATGCTATGGTCGATCTACCCATAATAGGAAGATCGAACCAAATTTAAATTACACCATTAAACCTTCCCAAAACTTACCTAATATCTTGATGACACCAAATTTAGAAAGACTTGCCTACCAAGTTGAAATTAAAATCATGGTGAAAAACACCAACCCTTGGATTTATTTTTTATAGACACATGAAAAACTCAAGATGGCATTGAACACCATGATTTTGTGAACATGAAACGCACACTACCATTACCTTTTAAATTAATGAAACCTACCATTGATAGTTGGATTTTTGGGAAAGGATAGTGTAGATTTGGGGATATCGATTAGAAAGAGAAAGAAAGGGAGAAAGAGGCTGCCAAGTTCGATCTCTACCCTTGCTTTCTCATTCTTCCTTTTGGTTAGTTAAAAAAAACATATACTAGCTGATTTCTTCTTTTCTCTCTAAAAGATCAAGCCTTCACACTCTATTAACATCCATCGAACTCAGGTATATGGGGAGGAAAAAGAAGAAGAAAAAGACAAGGGGGAGGAAAAAGAAAAAGAAAAAGAAAAAGAAAAGGGGGGGAAGCCCTAGTTCGATCACTACTTCCTCTCTCTCATTCTTCTATTCGGTGAAACACAAAAAAAGAGATAAGCCCAAGTTTGATCTCTACTCTGTCTCTCTCTCTCAATCATGTGCTAGTTTTTTTTTGAAAAAAAACCTAAAGCTAGCCTATTTTTCTCATCCCAAACCTATCACCTTTATCTTGTTCCAATAGTCACTATTAAACTCAAGCAAGAGGAGGAAGTGGAGTAGAAGAGAAACGAAAGGGATAAAGGGATATATCACTTTTCCAATACAAACTAGGCAACGGTTGAGGAAGGGTAAGAACCAAATCCAATTTATGATTTGTGCAACTTTTGTTATGATCTTATGTGTGCTTATTATCTATTAAACATGATTAAATGGAATGTAGTTGGTTTTTGTTTACATGGATTTGAAGTTTCATTTTATTAACATGATGAAGTGTACACGTTGTATGCTAATATCTAGTTGACTTCTATATGGTAATGCATGTCGATTCTAATATGATGTTGCATGCGTATTACATATTTTGTGTGTAGAAACCACACGTTGAGTGTATGATCACTTGTTAAAAAGAACAATATGTAAATAAGAAAGCAAGAGAAACATTGGATCTATATGATTAGTGCCTTTTAGGCAGCCTTATGACGATTCCCCATGATGGGTTCGCCGCGGAAGATGATCTCACGATTATGGGTGGCACCCGTAATAGTCGAAAGATTTAACAATCGTAAAGAAGATGTAAGCTGTCAAAAGACCACGCTTTGCTGAATATGTACTGTTGCTGATTTCATTATACAATGCAAATAGATGATATTATATGTGGCTGTATGCTTGTTAAAAATGTTGCACATGCAATTTTTCATACTTACATGATATAATTGTGAGATATTATGTAATGATGATTACGTTGCAATATGGGATACATACATATGGTGTGGGAATATTTTTGTCACATTTTTTAATGTTATAAGCCTTGATTTGTTACTGTCACACGTTTAAAAAAGCGTGGCAGATCATAATTGAAGCGTTATATACCTCACATGCTTAATAGTATTGATGGTGGGGACATGGAATGCATGTACATGAGATTTGGTGTAAAATTTCATGTTTTTCCTGACAATTAGAAGTTATAAATGTTGCTGCCACATAATTGAAAAAGCGTGGCAAATTTTGAATTGAGGTGTTATATGCCTTAACCAATTGATAGTCTTGTGGTAATGAAATGGGATGCATGTGTATGAGGTTGGGGATGAATTAACATGTTTTTCTTGAAGTTTAGAAGCTATAAAAGTTGCTGTCACGTATTTGGAAAAGCGTGACAGATTATGGTTTAGGGCGTTAAATGCCTTAAACATTTTGATAATTATGATATCTTATGAAAAGATGAAGATGTTTATGATATGGGGTATGTTTATATATATATATATATATATATATGTATATTTACATTTGAAAATAGAAGTGATTTTTTATGGTTGTCTTGATGATTCCATGCCTCAAATGTTGATGTCACTTGACATTGTAAAACATGGTGGATAGAAAAAAAAGGTGTTATATGCCGTGAATATTAATAGTTTTATGATTACTCATTAGTAATTTATGGAGTAGCCTTTGTGGAATATTTAAAGGTGTTTTCTAGCTATTTTAGGCTTAAAAAGAAAAACACGCGAAGTTATATTGCATACATCATATTTTGTAGGCAAGGTGAGTGAGGAGATATCCTTTAAAAGTCTACGGAATTAGTGAGTATACATATTCTCGCTATTTTGCTTTAAAAATTTAAATTCTTACTGATCTCTACTCGTTAGATGTCATAACTCAGTGAATAACAATCTGGATGAAAACTTTTGGAAAAGGAAATAAATAGATACATTAGTTGTATTTTTATTATAGTATGTACTATGGTATGCTTGATCCCAAAATGGGTACGTAGGCAGCTGCCACACGCTTCAGCATAAAAATGTAGCTAAATTCTTACTAGACTCAACTGACTCAGGAGTAAGGTAGTATTAGATTTTTCTGACGTGTAACTGACGTATCAAACACCGGAGTGAATTAAACCAAATGAATTCACATAGGGTGGGAAAAATATTGCTTACAGTTTAACTATGATTGTTCATTGAAAATTTTCCTTATATATTTGGATACCATGATGAGGTTTTGAGGATTTAATTTTATTCGTTCACTCCTGAAATTTGTATAAAAATGGACTGTGTTTACAAGCATAAGCATGTTTTGAAAATTAAGAACTCGAATGGTGATTTGAAAACTTGTATGTTCTTCTAAATACAAAGGTGCATAACCCTGTAAATTTTCATCCCTTGAGGGCTTGCAAATCCCTAAGTACTGCAGCCTTGAACACGAACCTTGAGTATTGAAAATGTATTAAAAGTACACTTTGTTTGTGTTAACCTCGAATTTTGTGTAAAACTTTTATAAACGGGCTTTTCTTCTAAACATGAAAGTTGTAGCCTCTGATGTCTAGTTTATGTAGAATTTTATGTCACTGATTTTGGATGCAATCTCAGAGAGATAATGTTCTTATATTTATTCATGGGTTACTTATTTCAATTTGGTGGTGAATACTTGTTTTCAAAGAGGATTTCTTAGATGTACGAGGTTGTTTAAAAAGAAAAAATTCCTCACGCGGAATTTTGTAGAAGACTAAGGACATAATTGATCTTAGGATTCGAATGATAGAGGTGATCACTTGAATTACTCAACATGTTAAGACATTATTTCTACTTTTTCTAATGTAGCAGACCTTAGACTCGGATGATCGGGTCGGTTCACGGGTTCCGAGGGCCGAGGCGTTACAGTTGGTATCAGAGCACTAGTTCCGGATTCACTGGGCTTGTGTCTAGTGAGTCCTCTTTATATTTCAAGAGTTTGATAAAAAAAATTTGTTAGAATGATTGAGTGCCAATTGCTATTGAATATGTTGATAATGATATAAAAACATTATATGCACTCACATGTGATTATATTAGAAGATGCTTCTAAAACTATCAAGTATCATAAATATGAAACTATAAATTCGTAATTGACTATGTGAAGTATGAATCTGGTTAGGCACTACTGACACCTTAGAGTGATGATAGATAAATGAGCCTGATAATGAGTGAATGCATATGATTGAATGCTTAAAGAAGATATTCTAAAATGTGATTTTATGAGCATAATGATTGAGTACATGACATGAGTGGAAGAAGTAGTCATAAATATGCATGTTATATAGCTGTATGAAAGTTGAGAATGAATTGCAATGACGTGTATGAATTATTAAGCATGAGTAGGATTCACATGTCTATGAGATAAATGCATTGAGGTGTCATATATATGTATGCGTATAAATGAAAAAAAAGGGGGAGAAAGAAAATTTTCTTTGCCACACTCACTTTGACATGATTCTGTATGCTTATATAAATATATATGTAAATATATATATGATGATGAGACTTTGTGTTTGTACATAAAGAATATCATGATTAGTGTGTAAGGATAAAATGCTAATTTATGTGCTTGCTTGGGGTGGGGTGTAACTAATAAAATCTCATGAAGATAGAAACAATGGCATATTAGTTGTACTAAGAGTATGTCCGATAATCATTTGTAGGTCTAACTAATATAGTACTTCAAAGGAGAAGAATACCTTATGGCAAGGATAAAAAGTACAGCTCGAAAAAGTACGATGAGAAGACCTGATATAATAGATATTAACATAGAGGAAGAACCTTCGAGAGATGATTCAACAAAAAGTAAAGAAGAACCGGAGATAAAGCTGGATATGCAGGACGAAGCTGACGAGAACTTAGAAGAAAATCCTTGGATGGCGGACGATTACGATCCAAGTGAAGAGGATGATAATAATACTCAGAGTCCGGACGAGCAGGAACATTGTTGGATGATGAATACGACCCGAGCGAATGGGAAGATGAGAACTTTGGGTTGAGTGATAGTGAAGAATCTAATTCGCTGGGGCTATTGGAGGGTGAAGCTCAAAGTGGAAACCCAAGTGGGAACAACAGTGGATCAGGAGAATCTGTTGGATCACAAGCTGACATCGGAAGGGAAGGCAATGATTTTTCTGGAGATGAACAGTGATATATATTGAGATAGGTCGTGGGATCCTTACTTATGAAAACTTTTGTTCACTGCGAGTTGATAACAGAAGAGGGCATTGGTAAGTCATACATTTTAGTATGTTGAATAATTGGTGTAGATGAAACACTTACTTTTCTTTTAAATTTTTTTTAATAAAAATAAATGTCTTTCTTTATACACAGAGAAAGGTAGTTGTAAGTGATAGTGGCAAATTTTCTTCTACTACTAGATTTATGAATTTTGGGACGAAATTCTTTTTGAGGTAATGATATAACACCCAAGAATTTCTTTTCCATTTTGTTTCTACTGGACCCGAGGTGGGCCGAGGCCCACGGGTCCAAGTGGACCTTGTTAGTGGGATAACAAGGTGCGGATGGGAGTGAAGATCCATTAGTGGATGTTATGAGGTAGAATTATTGAGTCCCTTGCCTACGTACATGATTGCATGCATGCATAAATTTATTGTGTAAGTGTTAAATTAGTAAATATACATATAAGTATTGAGATGGAATAATAAATGCTTATGTGGGAGAGAGAAGTAGACCCCATGTTGAAGAAATACTATAGATAGTTATGATTTCATGTGAATATATATGCATGTGTACTTAAATGATTTGAAAAAAAAAATTTGTTAAGATTTCATAAATTATGATTCATTTATGTCTTTAAAGACATAATGGGTCCCATATGGTGGGATGTGTTGGAGACAAAGAGAGAGAGAGAGAGAGAGAGAGAGAGAGAGAGAGAGAGAAATTGACCATCTATCTCTCCCAACACATAATTGTTGCCTAAAACTATTCCATGCACAACAATAAATATATTTGTAGTTATACATATGTATATATAGTTAGTACTCATTGATTGAGAAGATATTCATATAAATGGAAGGTTTGAAAAATAACCTATGAAAATATCTTTTTTAAAGTCAAACATGCGATTAAAATTGTCAAAGAATATTTACTAAGTTTAGGTTGTATCTAGGTAAGGAAATAGATTCAAATTTTAAATTAATTGTTGAATATTTTTGGTTAGCATATTTGATATATCTATTGAATATGTTACACTAACAGTATTATTTCCTTTTATATGAGTCGTTAGGTCAACCAATGATTTAAGATTGGTTAGATGATGCAAGTGATTACCTAGTATATGTTATGGTCGATCTACCCATAATGAGAAGATCGGACCAAATTTAAATTACACTATTAAATCTTCCCAAAACTGACCTAATATCTTGATGACACTAAATTTAGAAAGACTAGTCTACCAAGTTGAAATTAAACTCATGATGAGAAAAACCAACCCTTGGATTTATTTTTAATAGACAAATGACAAACTTTAGATTGCATTGAACACCATGATTTTGTGAACATGCAACACACACTAACATCACCTTTTGAATTGATGAAACCTACCATTGATAGTTGGATTTTTGGGAAAGGATAGTGTAGATTTGGGGATATCGATTGGAGAGAGAAAGAAAGGGAGAAGGAGGCTGCCAAGTTCGATCTCTACCCCCTTTCTCTCTCATTCTTCCTTTTGGTTAATTAAAAAAAAACCAATACTAGCCGATTTCTTCTTTTCTCTCTAAAAGATCAAGTTTTCATACTCCATTAACATTCATCGAACTCAAGTATAGGGGGAGGAAAAAGAAGAAGAAAAAGAAAAGTGGGGGAAGCCCTAGTTTTATCACTACTCCCTCTCTCTCATTCTTCTGTCCGGTGAAACACAAAAAAAAGAGAGAAGCCTAAGTTTGATCTCTACTCTCACTTTCTCTCTCATTCGTGTGCTAGTTTTAAAACAAAAACCCCTAAAGCTAGCCGCTTTTTTGCCTCCAAAACCTATCACTTTTGTCTTGCTCCAATAGTCACCATTAAACTCAAGCAAGAGGAGGAAGTGGAGTAGAAGAGAAACGAAATGGAAAAACAGAGAGATCCCTTTTCCAATACAAACTAGGCCACGGTTGAGGAAGGGTAAGAACCAAATCCAATTTATGTTTTATGCAATTTTTGTTATCATCTTATATGTGCTTGTTATCTATTAAACATGATTAAATGGAATGTGGTTGGTTTTTGTTTACATGGATTTAAAGTTTTATTTTATTAACATGATGAAGTGAGCATGTTGTATTCTAATGTCTAGCCGACTTTTATATGGTAATGCATGCTGATTCTAACATGATGTTGCATGCGTATTACATATTTTGTGTGTAGAAACCACACATTGAGAGCATGATCACTTGTTAAAAATGTAAATAAAAAAGCAAGAGAAATATTAGATCTATATGATTCATGCCTTTTAGGCGGCCTTATGGCGATACCTCATGATGGGTTTCCCGTGGAAGACGATCTCACGGTCGTAGGTGGCACCCTTAGTAGCCGTAAGATTTAAAAATCGTAAAGAAGATGTAAGCTGTCAAAAGACCACGCTTTTCTGAATATGTACTATTGCTGATTTCATTATACAATGCAAATACATGATAATATATGTGGCAGTATGCTTGTTAAAAACATTGCATACGCTGTTTTTCATACTTACATGATGATAAATGCGAGATATTATGTAATGATGATTACGTTGCAATATGGGATACATACATATGCTATGGGAATATTTTTGTTACGTTTTCATGATGTTTTAAGCCTTAATATGTTGCTGTCACACGTTTAAAAAAGTGTGGCAGATCATAGTTGAAGCGATATATGCATCACATGGTTAATAGTATTGATGGTGGGGACATGGAATGCATGTATATGAGATTTGGTGTAAAATTTCATGTTTTTCCTAACAATTAGAAGTTATAAATGTTGCTGCCACGTAATTGAAAAAGCGTGGCAGATTGTGAATTGAGGTGTTACATGCCTTAACCAATTGATAGTCTTGTGGTAATGAAATGGGATGTATGTGTATGAGGTTGGGATGAATTACCATATTTTTCTTGAAGTTTAGCTATTAAAGTTGTTGTCACGTATTTTGAAAAGTGTGACAGATTGTGGTTTAGGGCGTTAAATGCCTTAAATGTTTTGATAGTTATGAAATCTTATGAAAAAGATGAAGATGTTTATGATACGGGGTACGTATAAATGTAAATATATATATACATATATATATATATGTATATATATATATAGAGTCTGGATCGGCTTATAGCCTTAAATATACAGGCTGTGTGTACAGGCTCTTGTGGGGCCCACGTGAGGTCGATCTAAGGGCTGAGATTTTGTAGGGATGTTCTCCTCACCATGTAGATCAACTTCACCAAAAATCAGTTTATTCTAAAACTTCTAACCCCATCAAACATTGACTCTTTTTCTCATCATTCATTTTTCACCGTTAATTTTTAAACAACTTCTAATCAATTTTTGATGGGGCTATAAGTTTTAGAATGTGTTGATTTTTGGTGAAGACGATCTACATGGTGAGAAGAAAATCGCTACAAAATCTCAGCTGTTAGATCAACCTCACATGGGCCCCACAAGAGCCTATACACATAGCCTGTATATTTAAGGCTGTAAGCCGATCCAGACTCATATATATATATACATATATGTATATATACATATGAAAATAGAAGTGATTTGTCATGGTTGTCTTGATGATTCCATGCCTCAAATGTTGATGTCACTTGACATTATAAAACATGGCAGATAGGAAAAAAAAGGGTGTTATGTGTAACACCCTAGATTTTCCAAAAGTGGGCTTTAAGCCCATAGGCCCAAAATAGCCCAAAAGATAGTTTGGATGTAAGTCCAAAATTTTTAAGTCAGTTAGTGGGGTGGAAACATAGAAACCTTGCCCTAGGATCCATGCATGCATAAAATGAAATGAAAATAATCATTTTTAAGAGTTTGAGTGCGAAAAGGAACTAATATATATAAAATAATATATATTAGGTGTGGGGCATCCAAGTGGGCCCCACACATTATTTAGAAAACGTGGGCAACACCTTAGGGGCACCACTTAGTTGGGTGCTTGGGTTTTTACAAAAGTCTTTTCAAAATAAAACTGTTTTAAAAACAAAACTCTATCTTTAAAGGTTTTTGAAAAATAATAAACACCTATTTATTTTAGATAAATACTACATTATCCTCTTTAGATAGATAATAATCCTCAAACTTGGGAAAAAAGTATTAGATTACAACCATTAGATCATGTTTATCTAAATTCTAGTTAATCCTAACAATCCAAAAAGGTTTCCCAAATCCTAAATATTCTTTGTTTTGAATTATCTACTAAAACCTAAATTGTATCCCTATTTTATCTCCAATTCGTAGTAGATAATTATAGCCATTGGATTTACTTGATATTTAATTTCAACCATTCAAATTAGACAAATATTAGAAGCTAGAAATCAGCCCCTTTTTATAGAAATCGACTTTTTATAAAGTTAGCATAATTGTTTTATTTTTTTTCTTTTTGGATAATTACAAAGGGAGAGTTTTATTTTTTTTTAAAAGTG